>JAHFWF010000136.1:0-84202 GCA_022545495.1 Chrysanthemum lavandulifolium | reverse complement strand
CTTTCGTATACATCAAGACGAAACCCGGACCAAATGATGACTTTTGATTATTTTCAAATCAAAACTCGTGCTTTGATCGAAAAATGAGGTGTACGCTCAAAGGCACTACATTTAAAATGGTGAGAAATCATCATCATCGTGAGCACCTTTTCAAGATTGTGCAAAAGATTTTCAAAATCTTTCAAAATATTTTGTGCTCAAGATAACTCCCTCTAAAACCCTTTAATTGATTATGCTTTATTAAAGGGGAGTATAAAACAAAATGTTCCAAATTCATGCTTAAATCATATCCGCTTGTCTCCCCAAAAGATTCTAAATGTTGTTTAACTGTTGATATCAAAATATCACGAATATGCTATTTTGAGGGGGAGGAGACGTGATTAAAATATGATCAAAATCGTTGTTTGAATCTCAAAAGAGCTCGACTCAGACGGAACCAATGAATTGACGAGCAATCATGTACCATCTCGAGAAACTTTCTATGGACTTGACCAGACGGGTAATAATTTCAAGCTAGTTCTCTAGTGATGTAAACGTGTCTCGAATCGGTCTAGTTCATTTAAAGTAGATCAATTCAAAAGTAACTCTACCCTCGATGTGCGATTTTTGTAAAAGTTATGAGCACATGTGAAGGGGAGTGTTTCTAAAAATATAAAACTCTTGGAGTGTCTCAAACTTGTTTTCTATCATAAACACTCTAAGAGATTTTCAAGAAAATGGTTTTATGGCAACAATAGGACAGTCATGGAGTTATAAGGTGACTAAGGATAGGAATATTCGTCCTATGATCCGCCAGAGCCGGAGGGATCTACCCAAGGACAATACCCATAGTCTAGATCTAGAAGTCCTTAGGTATGATTGAAAAAGGAGTAATGTGAGAAAGGAGAAAGAAGGGTTGAAGAATTAAAAGAAATGTAATGAGAAAGGGTGAAAAGAAATAACCCTCCATATTCAACCTTAGGCGTAAACCGGTCAATTCATATGCTACTGTTGTCACTAGATGACACCGGTATTGAAGACAAAGACGTCATGGACCCAAAGGACGCACCGCACTAAACCTTCTAGCCACTCAATTCCTCTCAAAAGGGATTTGTTTCATTCTCACCGGAACCCTACATAATCTATTGACTTTCTTTAGAGATCGCTGGTATTGAAGAAGGAGACCTCTCCCTAGTCTTCGTCAGAAAACCAAAATGCACTATTGAGTCTAGAGCCACGAGATTCATCAAAAGATCTCATAGGAACACATGACATGACATCGCTTGTTGTTCATCAATAAGGACACAAGTGATATATTCTAGAGTCCCACGCAGATCTTAGCAATCGCCGTAACATTTATGAGAAGTTTCACATCGCTGATCTTCAGTGATTGAATGGAAACTCCGCCGTGGTCAACATCAAGCGACCCCGACAGCAGTCACTTTAATTCTCCGTGGATTACGCTTAGTGTCTCAAACGGTCTACATCGTGGGGTGATGCTTTGGTGTACCTCACGACTCATCCGAATCAGATGTACTTCGTATATCGTGTTATCTCACTTGTGGACTCAGCCCAGAACGGCCTCTGTGAGAATTAGAGACGTGTTTTCACACTATGTTGTTAACACCCTCGAAATTCAAACTTGTAAGTGCTTAATCCGCTTATTACTAACCTGCTTTATGTTTTCTTATGAAAGCTCCGGAGCGGATGGATCGTGCGGACTCGCCACATGCTCATACCAACAACACATGAAAGTTCTCATCATAATCAAAGGAGATGATTCTTCGTCAATGTCAAAGAATCTACAAAGTTTAAAGACTCTGAACTACATCATTGGTAACCAAAAGACAAATAGAAGTTCGAGCATGGTGGAGAAAGAAATGGAGAATGACGTGGAGACACCTAACCAACGGTCGACAATGGCGCATAACCACATTATCGATCACAAAGCATGAAGGAACAAAGAATCAAGACTATTCTATATCTACACGCAAAGTTCAAGCTCAAGGAAAGTAGAGACCTAATCAAGTGGAGCATCGTTGAATGACCACCCCTTAGGGGGAGATTGTTAGCCTTAATAGTTTTATTAAAAGTGATGGTCATTCACGATTAGGAACTTTGTAACGTGTGTTAGATATCGTGATAGAATAGTCAACGGGCTCGTGGATTGGGCTAAGCTAAATGGCTAATAGTTAAGATAAGCTAGCCTCTTATTATGTGTAATCCAATCCAAGTCCACGAAGCCCAAGCCAAGCCCATGGAAAGCCTTTAGGGCAACATGGTCATTTGAGGGGTGTGCTTGAAAGTGTGTGTGTGTGTGTTTTCCTTATTGAATATACAACATCTTGTGTTTATCTTTTCTCACATCATACACGAATTTATATCTTCAAGTCACCAAACATCTCATCTTTTCTTTCTTTGTTTTAAGCTTTACGTTTGTGTTGTTTGTGTTAACGTGGTATTTGTGTTGGGTTTGTGATAAGGTTGATAAAAGTAAGGTCCTACAAAATGACAAGAGTCTCTCTTAGTTTTGAAATATAGAAAGGTCTTGCAATCCGATTAAGTAAGTCATAAGGTATATCTAATACCGAAAAGGTGTAGTTAACCAAATCAAAAGAGACGATCATATAAGATTTTTCGATGAGCCTAAAGTCCGTTGAGAAGCCACCCAAGAAATAAAACTACCTAATACTGACTGACTTGACCGCTTAAGTCGGAATGAAAGACAATGCATATCCGGACTTTCTAACTTCTTCCGAGCTTGAGCTCAATGTAAACACTTGAAACATTCCATGGTCCGTGTCCATCAAGCGGATATGAAATCATTAAAATGGTAGGTCAAACCGATCGGATTAACACCAAAACCGATAACTACTTTATCGTATTGATTGACTTAACCAACAAGTGAGAACTATAGCAACCGATTTTCTTATTGACGGTTCCAAAGAATGACCATCTTATAAGAATCGAAAAACACCACAAACCATGAGAGGTGCCAATAGGCAAAAGATTCAAAACATGAGACTTGTATTAGAGATGACGTTAGGAAAATTTGGAAAAAACAGACGTCGTTGGAACAAATTTACATTATCATCAACAAAAGCTAAAAACTGTGACTCAACAAATCCTTGATGATAGTGAATAAGGAAACTACAAGGCACAGACGTGCGAACACCGAAACCAACAAGGAATTTGGAGCTGTCGATGAACGACTTCCATGTCTTTGAAACAGTTCTAAACTGAAGTAAAGCATGTATAGGAAGTTTAGAAATGATTTCCGTTTGAATTTCAAAGGGAATGTTGTCGGACATTTTTTTGAAACAGTGGAAAATAAAGACTGTCAATGTGTAGCATTATGAATGTGTAGAAGTGTAGAAGCCTTATTTATAGAGTAAGTAGTTTAGGTGAAGTTAATGAACTAATAGTGTAGGTGAAGTTATTAATACAATGCACTAGTGTCATAAATGAACTACTAGTGTAAGTAGAGAACTAATAGTGTAGGTGAAGTTAATGAACTACTAGTTTAGGTGAAGTTTTTATTAACTTTACAAAACTAAAAATTTATAATTTACGCTTAATTTTATTACTTAAACGCTACTGATTTTAACAACATAAACTATAGTTGTTTACGTGAAGTTTTTAAAATGCATATCCAAAACAACCATCATACCACATAAAACACGTATGAATAAGTAATACATCAAATGAGTCGACATAGAAGCAAAACAAAATTTAGAAAAGATTAAAACGATTGCAAGAAATATAACCTTTTCAACAGACACGCTGCTCAAGATCGATTCACCCCATTCTTCTCACTAACCCCATCAAGCTTCAAATTGTATGGATAAATTTCAAGTTCATCAATTTGCCGCTGCATATTAGCCATCCGATCTAAAACTGCTGCACTAGGTGGCAATTCTCCATCCATACCCGAATCGCCTATCCCAATCGGGCCTCAAATGCTTGACAAATTTATGTAATTGATTAATTTGTTGTTGCATTTTAGCCATCCGAGAAACAATCTGTCAGATGGCATCAAATCCCCATATCCGGCATGCCTTGTCGCGCCTTCCTAATGACCGTGATGTATCTCGCATTTGAGACCGAACACCTTCTCCGTGGTCTCAATTTCTCCGGTTCGGATCTATCGATCAAAAGTGTGTCTGCGTTATACTTCTTGAAAACTCTAAACTAGATGTCCACCAAAGTTCTTTCATCTCATCATCGCGATATATAAAAATTATTATACACTAACGCAAATACCTTAAAAATCATAAACAATTTTTAAAAAGAGTAGAGTATAACCCGCTTCAAAAAGGCGAACCATTTCGCATTACGAAAAAGAAGATCATAATCCGTCTTTTCAAACCTCAAGCATCCTCCCATGCAACACCCCGAGGATCACATTATCTTCTTTAACCCACCAATTTAGTGAATTCGGCGGGTTTCCAAAAGCCAAATCAAGGAATTATTATTACTATTAGCATAAAAATTACTACAATCCGATTTAAATTTTAGTATTTAAACAATAGTTACGCACCTTCAAAGCGAACACAAATCCATTCAATGTATAAGTTGCAATGTAACCATCGCCTTAGTAGCCTTTTCGGTCAAATGTCTATCTCTAACCTTTGAGATAGCATTACAAATCTTATTGTGAAACTCAACCCAAATGTACTCGCCTATGGAAATGCATTCCATGCATAAATGTCATCTACTAAAACCAATATCTCGTGGGACACCACATTTCTTTCCTGCTTGCCGATAAAACATTCTCTAACATCGTAACCGCACAAAGGCGAACAACATCATCATCGAAAGTTCATTAAACTCAACTTGATCAAGAAGAACCCTAACTAGTTGTTCAACTTTTATATTGTTGATTCTCTCACACGCCTCTCTAAGAAAACTTAGCATACGCTACCAAATCCAGATTCCCGCTTTTTAAAATGCTCTAAAGAAACATCACCAAAGCGAAGACCTAATACTAGACACATATCTTCACGACCAAACTCTAAGTTGTTTCCCGGATATCAAAATACAATGGAGTGTTTATATCGTGGTTTTCAACAAAGCGTTGATGTTGGAGCAAATAATGAAGCAAATGGTTATCAAGCTCGTATGTTTTATGTCTAACCATTTCCTAAAACCGTGGTTTTAAAAGTTCAAGACGATCGTGCTTGAAACTCGACTTTTGTCTTATAGTTTTGATATAGTGCAACTTTGATCTAGCAATCGAGCTTCGAGAATACACCTATACACAAAATATAAAATAAACATTAGATGCATACACATATTAGCATATGTTATAAACTTATGACCAATAAAAAAATAGAGCTGTTGACCAATATCTTAATAACCTAAACATCTCACGTATGCAGGTGTCCAATTTTTCAGATAATCAATATATTTCATATATGTTAAGCACAAAAACGAGGGTTATTGTGCAGAAATAAGCATACCCTAACATGTATACTAACGTAGTCGGTTTTCTAACAATAATAGTAACAATAACCACACTAAACATCAAATAACCCTAAAATATTTTAAAAACCCTAAAACAAATATATAATCAAAGTTACTGTACAAATCGAAAAAAATCGATTAAAAATCAAAGGGTATAAAACAGATGTATGTGTTACTGTGAAAATCGCACTTTTTACTTACTTGTCTAGAAGCCATTATCTTATCTTTGCGAGTCGAACATCAACGGATCTGGTCTGGAAATGATCTAAACAACAAAACGGTTGTGTGATCAAAGTTTCGCGTCTTGTGTGATCACTGGAAATGATCTAAACAACAAAACGGGTGTTGTACAGGGATCCATACATCACATCTTGTGTTTGTGTGTGTTGAGTGTGTGTTTTTTCAATATATTGAATGGTTAAAGTGGCAAAAGAAAAAAAAAAAAAAAAAAAAATGGTCATATCAATTGGATTTGAAATCTTTTGGGTTGCTTTTTCAATTTCCTAGGTGAAATATTGTAGGGTCACTTGAGCACCGTCGGTTGGCCGAAATACCGGTTGAAATAATGACATTACGCTAGAAAACAAAACAATGATTTAAAGATTTGATTTGACACTTACAGTGTCTATCTTGGAGCGATCCTGATTTGCCAATGTGTCGAAAACGATGTATGAAATGAATGAAAGCGTGGCTCTTTTGAAATAATTAAAAAAGTTTCAAAAACTGACCACGCTTAAAAAGTCCTTTCGATAATTTTCTATTTATAATTGAAATTAGCGTCGGCCTAATATTGTACCAACAGGAACCGACTGAAATTGAATTATTTTAGCAAGAAAGTTGTGTCGGGTCGGTCTGGAAGAAGATCCAACGGGCAGGAGGGGTTCCATTCCATTCACCACTCCCTTCTCTCCTATCCAAAACCTGTCACCGGAGAAACAAAGACAAAAACACATTTCAAATGGCGGCTTCTTTATCTTCAATATTCACAATTCATCCTCACTGTGCTCTTCGTATTAAACTCAACACACATTCATTCAATCACACTCACAAACTCATTCAAAACTTTTTTATTACTTCACCCCCGAAACGATGTCGTTTTATAACACCTTTTGCACTCAAATTCTCATCAAGTTTTTCAAAAACCCCCAAATTTAATGATGAAAATATTCCAACTTTTCATCATTTTATTTCACAAGCTCAAGCTCAAGCTACTCCTGCTCTTACTACTTCAGACACAGTTCCTCATATTGAGTAAGTTAGTACAATTAATCTATGTACAATTTTTGTTTTTTTATTTATCAATTGGAGTATATATATATTGTTTTGACCCTAAATGCCAAACAAGCTAAGTTGATTGTTGGCTTGTTGCAACTTCAGATAATCAGTTCTAATGCAGATTTAAACTCCCCAAACTAGTTTAATTCCTGGAGTTATACTTGTGGAGACGTAGTTGATGAAGTGATCTCACTAACCTATGTTTATGAGCACTTCCTCACTTAGAACTCATAGATTGTTTTCTGTTTTTTAGTGATGTTGCGTCCTCTGAAGTTCTTTCAAGAGGTCGTATCTATCAGGAAACCTATGGATGCCAGATGAACGTCAACGACATGGAGATTGTCTTATCCGTTATGAAAACAGCTGGATATGAAGAAATTGTAAATGATCCTGAAAGTGCCGAGATTATTTTCATTAATACTTGTGCTATTAGGGACAACGCTGAACAAAGAGTATGGCAGAGACTTAACTATTTTTGGTTCTTGAAACGACACTGGAAAAGCAATGTTGCCACCGGACGTTCACAATCTTTTCGTCCTCCGAAAGTAGTTGTACTCGGTTGTATGGCTGAGAGGTTAAAAGATAAGATTTTAGATTCAGATAAAATGGTTGATGTTGTTTGTGGGCCCGATGCTTATCGTGATTTGCCACGTCTACTAGAAGAGGTTGACAATGGTCAAAAAGGGATAAATACTCTTCTCTCTCTTGAAGAAACCTATGCTGACATAAGCCCTGTTCGAATCTCTAAAAATTCGATTTCTGCTTTTGTGTCGGTGATGAGGGGCTGTAACAATATGTGCTCGTTTTGCATTGTTCCTTTCACTAGAGGCAGAGAAAGATCTCGCCCAGTTGAGTCAATTGTCAAAGAAGTGGCAGAACTTGAAAAGGAAGGAGTAAAAGAGGTCACGCTTCTTGGTCAAAATGTTAATAGTTACAATGATGCGGGTGATGAAGAAGTTGAACCAGGTGTCGATTGGAAGTTAAGTGACGGGTTTTCAAGCAAATGCAAAGTAAAAAAAGTGGGGTTGCGATTTGCTGATCTTTTAGATAGACTTTCATTGGAATTCCCAGAAATGAGGTTTAGGTACACGTCTCCACACCCTAAAGATTTCCCAGACGAGCTGTTATATATAATGCGAGACAGACATAATATCTGCAAAAATATACATCTGCCCGCACAATCGGGGAATAGTAACATGCTTGAAAGAATGAGACGTGGGTACACAAGAGAAGCTTACTTAGAACTTGTGGACAAAATTCGGAGTATAATCCCAGATGTCGGATTAACCAGTGATTTCATATGTGGTAAGAATAATTTCAGTTTTGCATCATATTGTATTCGGGTGTTTAGATGTGCTACTGTCTGTTATGAAAATGTCCTTTTTACAATATATATATAGTTATTACATTTTGTTATATTTTGGAGTTAAAAAGCTATTTACATAATATAAAAAGATGGTTATCGGTTCTGATTAGTAGAATTTCAAGCAACACAAACAAATCTAAACATGTCTTGTTACAGGCTTTATTACAGCTAATATCTTATTCTAGTTTTTCAGTATCGCATTATCAGTTTGAAATGCACATCCAAAGACCTCGTAAACACTCTTTAGTATGTTTTATTTGAACATTATGTGTTGTGTTATTTTGCTATTATCTTTATGTTTGCTACTTCTACTCCACAGGCTTCTGTGACGAGACAGAGGAGGAACATGAAGACACTTTGAGTCTTGTAAGAGCTGTTGGTTATGATATGGCATACATGTTTGCATATAGCATGAGGGAGAAAACGCATGCACATAGAAATTATCTTGATAATGTTCCTGAAGATATAAAGCAGAGGAGACTTACGGAACTTATTGAAGTTTTTCGTGAGAGTACGGGCCAGTGTTTTGACTCCCAAATCGGCAGCACCCAGCTTGTGCTAGTTGAAGGACCAAATAAGAGAGCTCCTGAAACTGAGCTCATTGGGAAGAGTGACAGGGGCCATAGGGTAATCTTCACTAATATGCCGGTTCCTGATTGGGTGGATAGTGATGGTGATCGAATTCCAAGAGTAGGTGATTATGTAGAAGTTAGAATACTGAAATCTTCAAGAGCTTCATTATTTGGAGCTGCACTTGCTATCACTACAATGAGCTCATTTTATAATGTTGGGCAAAAAGAAGCTGTTGCATCTTTGTAAGTTAAATCTTTTTGTATTAAATTATCATAAGATAGTGGCCTCTCTATATTGTTCTGTTGATTTTAGTTTGAGTTTTCCATAAGAAGCTATCAAAATTACTATTCGTCATAGTTCAAAGCTTATGTACTTTGTGAATATATGACTTTACAAGCTAGATGTCTGCCCATTCTTGTAAATTCTTGTACTTCAAGAATTCTTCGTTATCATAACCAACATCTACTCGATGCTGCCATTTGAGTCCCGTTTCAATGTTTGTCGACAAGCATACTTTGTTTATCAGAAATTTAGATTGATATGTAAGTGTTAGCATGTCCCACCGTGATCCATCTGATCCACTATCTTGCCGCCTCTAGCTTTGTGTATAGGAAATGGTAAATGTGTAGGACTGTATGAGCTTGTTGGTTGGCCACTGTAAAGAGTCCCTATGAGAAACGCAAGTTTGACAGATCTGTTATATGATGAATATGATTTTTTATATGATGGAGGTTTTTCAAGTCAGAAAGGTATTTTGCTTTCTCTTAGCCATGGTTATTGCTAAATCTCGTCTTGGAAACTAAACAAGGCACAAACGGGATACAAACAGTCTATCTCCTAGGGGGAGAGAGCACAGATACGAGACAGCCGCACAATGACCTTCCTTTATTTGGCTTGATGTGTGAATCCCAGTTGAGTTGGATCTACCGAATCGGTACTAGAATATGAACCCTAGGGGCTAGGTATGAATAATGAAGCTATCAGCATATTGAGTCGTCCCGAGTATCCTTTGCTAAGTGCTAACATATAGTGACTCGTGGGTGTGTATTTTTATCATGGCGTGGAGTATAAACTCATTATGTTTCTTTCCTCCTTTATGTAAGTGGGCGGAGAATGAATCTAATAAGAAGAAAATTAAAAATAAGAAGAATGAGAAATGTTTTCAAACACACCTACTGCATTTGGGTTTTAATTCTTCCATACAAACATTCTCTTTATACACCGACTAAATAATAACAATTATGTTAAATCTCTATACAAATACATGCAAACATTTTTTTAGATCGTCGTAAAAAAATTGTGTTTGGATCTGTTATGGTCTCAAACTAGGCCTATATCACTTTACACCAGGTTAGACTTGTATCCAACTCGACACCTTGAGGTCTTCATCACTTTACACCATGAGGTCTCGGGTTGTTTACCCTAATAACTTTTTATTGGGTGGAGTGGACATGACCGTTGTTTAATTCGGCCTTATCCATCATCTCTTATCGCGTGAAGAAAATTAGGGTTTATGACAAGGATCCTTACGTCTGACCACGTTTCTTGATTGATCTGGGAACATATGCTTAAAGTGGTTTTGGAAGTTGTACTCTGCCGTCTTTTTCATCTACGTTACTTGCATAATATTTATATCAAAAAATGTCGATCAAAGAATTTTCGATTCCTTTTTGGATTCAATGACTATCCACAAATTTAATGTAGTTTCTATCAATTATGTGTATTAATCGCATCTAGTTTAAGTCATCTTTGGATTTAATGTGTGACCACGAATTTGATGTAGTTTATGTTGATTTGATGTAGTAAAATGATCATAAAAAAGGCCAAGAAAAAGGCCACGAATTTGATGTAGTTTATGTTGACTTGATTTAGTAAAATAACTGCCGCCGTGGTCCTTACACCTCCTTTTAGAGAAGATGTCAGGATAAAAAAATGTATATCATTACTTATCGTCTTATCTTGTAATATGTAATAGTTAAAGGTACGATAAGTATTTTAATAGTTGTTTTGTGCACGTTTGGTTTGGATCTCGTTTGGTTCAGTGTAAGGTCACGAGATCACACTATGTAATAGGTATAAATACCCCGCCCTCACACAATGTGAGGGTCTCTCTCTCTCTCTCTCTCTCTCTCTCTCTCTCTCTCTCTCTCTCTCTCTCTGTGTGTGTGTGTGTGTGTGTGTTCACCCTTATAAGGGTAAGGATGGTAAGTGTTAATACAAATAATACGCGTAAAAACGTTCATTTATGTTTTAGTATCTTTCGAAATTTTGTCGATAACAAACATAAATTTATTTTAAGTAAAGTCTATAAGTATTAAACGTATAGTTTTCTAGCTAATCATTTACTCCGTATATCACTAAAGGTATGAATAAATAATTATTGAAAGTATTCAGTAATGATCAAAAACAAATTTCAAATAACACATTACTTACTAGTTATAAATTATTTTTCAAGTGTCTACATTATTTTTGAAAAATAACTTGTACATTTTTACTTTTTACTTGCATCTTTTCCTTTTAAAATAACAACTAGACATACATATTTTTGTATTTATATATTACTTTCATTTAAAAGGAAATCAAAATGCAATTTTACCTCATCCATGATGTCATACACAAGTTGACTTTTATGACAAGTCATATAAAAAATATTGCCAAATCTCGAGTTGACTTTTGAGGATTTGATTTGATTGTGTATGATATTTTGTCCAAAATCTTTCCAAAACCTGATTCGTCAACAAACCTACAAATCCTTTCGTTAAAGAAGCACAAATTCCTTCCAAATGGACCCACGGAGCCTTAAGGCCTGATGGTTTTCTGCCTATAATAGCAACCTCTTTTCACCATTTCAACCTACGAATTTAGATACATTTATCCCATTTCTCTCATATTATTCTAATCTTAGTTCCTTGATCATTACATGGCTTTCTATATTTTTATAATGATCATCTACTAACCTCTTTGTTGAAGAAAAGATCATCACTTGCATTCAAGACATCCAAGCTACAAGTTTCTTGTAGCTAGTCACTATTCACTTACTTAGATCATATTGTTGCTCTTTGTATATTATTTACATACACATACATTGCACATCACATCATACACCTTAGTAGAGTTTAGATCGATTAGATCTTAGATTGGTTCTACCTCGAACTAGAACTTGGTATCTAGCTTTGTACCGAAAAAAGTGTAAGCGACGTTGTAAGGTTTCTCCACCAGTTAAGGAACTTGTCGACATAGTGTTTACAAACTCTCGAGTTGGGTACTCGGGGTGTGGAGTAGGGCGAAGAAATGAGTCTTCATGGCCGAACCACTATAAATACTTTTGTCTCGGTTTGATCTTTCTATTCTTTACTTATTCATCTTGCATCTTATTTACTCTCGTTATTATTATTGTTATTTATCATCTGCATTGAAAGATTTTCCATAAAATTAAATTAATTATTTTGAAATTAAATTTTAATCGGTAAAACTATTCAACCCCCTTCTAGTTTTCCACAGTAAGGATGGTGGTGGTGAACCCTTATGAAGGAGATTAGGCCGGAGACGGAGATCGAGTCCACCAGTAGGTTCATTCGGTCTTCTGAATTTAATTTATGCGAGTTCATTAATTATGGTTCTGATCAAAACCTTGACGTGGTTTTCGAAAATGGCGTTGTGGATTCTTATGTAGAATCTTCACAAGGATCACCAAGAAATCCTACCAGTGTTAAAATCACACTAGCACTAAACGTAGGTCGAACACATACTGTATAATCCGTTGATACTGTAGGTAACTCGAAAATAGATTCTCTAAGTGAGTCCGGTTTGTTATCGATTATCGAATAGGCACCAAAACCAACACCAACAGATGCAAATGCAACTGAAGAACCAACAACTACAACAGTAGCTGCACCAACCATTATCCCACCTCCAACAAAAGCAGTAATAACATCTGCAACAACAACTCCAATTCCATCTACAACATCGAAGGTTGCATCAACACCAACACTCACTCCTATCAGGACAACATCAAAAACAACAACACATGTTTCACCTACACCATGTAACATTCATGTCGATGCCTTGTGGTTTGTTACCGAAGGCACATTCAAGAAAGCTATAGACAATCTCAAAGATCAGATAAAAGAAAGGCTAACAGCATTCGAGCAAGGACATGGAAGAGATGTTCTTGGGACTTCACAAGGACATGAGGGTAAAACCATGGAAGACTTGAAAGCATTGATGATGATAAGATTTATACAGAACCTAGAACTTGGAGAGGATAATCCACAAGTTTTCGAGGCATTGTTAGACACCTTATCTCAATCTAGAACCGTAACCGTAGTCCGAGAAGAATTTCGATCCATGCGGGAGTCAATGGACAACACCACTTTCCAAATCACGACAACAATCTCTCAGCTTAGTGATAGGGTCACTTCCTTGGAAAGAAAACTGTAGGCCTCAATCTCAAAATCTACGTCAGGATGACCCCGAGAATGATGATCATGAAGGGGAGGATGGCCCAAGAGAGTAAGGACTACAACACCAACATGTACTTGGACACAAATAGAGCCTACAACATCTAACCCACAACAATCAAAATATCCCTCCAAGTCGTCAAAGCCAACTGAAGTAGAAGACATGAATGCACAGGTTTGGGCTGAAGCAAAATTGGGTAAAGATTTGGGTATAGATAAGGTAGATATTGAGGCTATGTCAGGTGTTAAAGAAAGAGATGTATTAGTGGAAATGGATGATGTTAGTAGAGATAAGTGTTGGAATCACTCCTAAACCTTAATTCAAGTGTTAGTGATTCATATGTAATAGTTAGCTTAATATGGCCTTTATGTTTGTTATTAAGCTAAGGCTTATGTAGAAGGCCCATAAGCCTTGGCCCATGCCCATAAGAAGGGAAGGAGTCTAGATGTGTTGCCCTAGCTCCTTGCCCTATAAATACCTCTTGTAAACCTTCTATTGAAGGTTGGTTGTTCAATTCATTCACT
Organism: Chrysanthemum lavandulifolium; assembly: GCA_022545495.1. NCBI lineage: Eukaryota > Viridiplantae > Streptophyta > Magnoliopsida > Asterales > Asteraceae > Chrysanthemum > Chrysanthemum lavandulifolium. The sequence continues at coordinate 70,558 of JAHFWF010000136.1, read as the reverse complement.
TGCACTCTACGCATAACTCTTCTACATATTTATACGTGTGTGTGTGTTTGGTTATTTGTTCATCCGATCACTATCTCTTCTCTATTTCTTATATTGATGCTTGTGTTACAATATGGGAACCTAACAATGGTATCATTCGCCAAATAGTTGGGTAAACATCTTTTGTTTTTGAAGTTTTGTGGTTTACGCGTAAAACAGTTTCATACTTTGTCACGTTTAAAAACGTATTTTTAACTTTTCAATCCAAGATTCTTGTACTTTCATCATTTTAAGGTGTTAAAATATCTGTTTTTAGCAAAAAGTTTCAAACTTTACGTGTGGATCATTGTTTTTAAGCTTGGTTTTATATGTGGTTTCATTTCTACGCATAAGGTGTTTAGTAACTTTGGATCATCAAGTTTCACACTCTTGTGTTATTTTGGTGATATTGAAGCTGTTTCATCACAAAAATCTGGTTTAGAAACATCGTTGGGCAGAAATAAGTTTTGGTTGCTTTCTACGCGTAAGAAAACCCTAATCTTACGCGTAAGACATCCGTGGTTTGATCTTCAATTTTTCGTGGTTTACTCAGTGTTTTCTTGCTTGGATAAGCCTGAAAACACTTCGACTTTGGATATCCTTTGCACTGTGATAGTGTAAAAGATTTTTTGGGCTAAACCCTAATCTTACGCATAAGCTCAAACTTATGCGTAGAACTCATTACGCATAAGATTTTTCTTACGCCTAAGCTCTGCCTTACGCATAAGTTAATCCTACGCCTAAGTTTTCTACGCTTAACTTTCCGTTTACGCATAACTTTAGTGTTTCTCAATTCTTACGCGTAAGCTAATCCTACGCGTAACTATCACTTTTACGCGTAAGTTTGGTGTTTTACGCTTAAGTGTTACTTTGCCTACACTTGGTTTCTCCGCCTAAGGATACTTCATCAACAACGCTTAATTCGACTACAAAGATCCATTTAACAACACAAGTTTTCAACATGTCACAACCACCATACTCTAGCTATTTTCCTTACACTTATAATCAACAACAACAACAACAACTAAGTCCACAACATCAACAATTTAATCAACAACAACAAATTTATCAACAACAATTTAATCAACAACATACTCCACAACTAGGACCAATTCCACCACAAATGGTTCAACCACCACCTAGTCTTCAAGTACAACCTTACACAAACTTCTACAATCAACATCCATCCAGAGTACTATGAAGGAACCGACATGGTTTGGCAAGATGTGTGAAGCCTTAAGTAGCCAACAATCAATTCATGAAGTGGCTCACTGATAGACCTCCAATGCTCACTCCCGTAAATTATGATCAATGGGTGATAAGGTTCTTTAGGTTTTGTGATCTAAAGAAGCCACATGGAAAGTTTTAAAGAAGGTCATTATGGAAGGTCCATTTCGATGCCTCATTCTTGTCACACCCGCAGATCCGATGCCAATCCACCAAGAGATGTTGTCACCAACATTGCAACTATCTCGACCTCACCGCCGATGAACTTCTACATTTTGAAGCCGATGAACTAGCAATGCAATACATCCTTTTAGGATTACCCAATCCAATCCTTCAAGTGTTGATGCTCAAAAGACTGCAAAAGTAATGTGGGAACATATTCATCTTCTTATGGAAGGCACTACACTCAATCAGGAAGACATGGAATCCAAAATCTACTTGGCTTATGAACACTTCATGATTGAACCAGAGAGACATTAGAGTCATATCATCATCGCTTTTCGACATCATTAATGATTTGGACAAACACAATATCATCATGCCACAATTGTCAAACACTAAGTTCCTAAGTAGTCTTTGTCCGGAATGGGAGAAGTATGTCATTTTTCTCCAAGCTAAGAATCTTCATCATGCTACATACGGATTGTTGTACGACTATCTCAAGCCTCACCAAAAGAAGTTGACAAAGAAAGGGCTATCCGTGGACTCCGACTTCACAATCACTTCCGGACAATCAACAACTTGCTTTGTGGGCTCAAACTAGTCTTCCTCCTCAAACCGCTCCTCAACCAATCGCAACCATCACACCATATGATCCGTCACAAAGAACAACCTCAACAAACTCAATTGATTCCATACAACAACAACAATGCTCAAGCACTTTACAAAGAAGTCGATGAGGACTCGATGCTTTCGATGAATTGCAACAAGGATTTGTCATGATTGCTAAAGCCTTCGGTCGGTATACAAACAAATCCAACAATCGCATTCGCTCTCATCAAACACAAGGAATCAGTCATGTGAACAATGGACGCGTTGAAGTTCGTAATCGTGGTTATGGTCGTCACATGGGAGGTGGTCAAGGGTTTAATGCTATGGGAAGGAATAACATGGGTGCTCCGCAACAACAAAGGGCTCAAGTGGTTGAACAGGGAATGCTCGTAATGGGGTAAATGGTCTTCGTTGTTATAAGCAGTAATGAGAAGGGTCATCGGCTAATGCATGCCCTAAGCCGAGGACAAGAGGCGGTGCTTATCACAAAGAGGCGTTGCTCTTGGCTCTCAAGGATGAAGTCGGTGGCACTCTTACCAACAAGGAACAGAGCTTTATGGCGGATACAATTCGATGATGATATGGAGGACTTGCGAGCTAATGCAAAGAAGTGATGTTGATGGCACAAATGCAAGCTCTACACATGAGTGACACAGCCCAGTGTATGACATCGATGGCTTGTCTCGTGTACCGAACAAAATATACTCATCATCGATCCGATATCTCCGCCAATTTCTCCATCCGACAAGGATCAGAGTGTTCAACATGAGCCATCCACATCTCATTCCGATGATTATCAAATAGATCCCGTAGTTATATTTGACGATCAAGAAAACCTTATGGTTAATATTGATAATCAAGTTGACTCCGTGGTTATATTTGAGGATCTAAATAATGATCATGTTGAGACTCACGTTGAACAAGATGAGCTTTTGTCTAATAAAGAAATTGAACTCCTGACCTTAATTAAAGACCAAGAATCTCGTTTGGAAATTTGCAAGCAATTAAAAGATAAAAATGCACTGTTAATTAGGGATAATGAATGCTTAATTAGACAAATCAACGTTTTTAAAACTCAAGAAAAACGTGAACAAGGTTTTGAAGTCGCTTTTGCTAAATCTCATCAAAACGAAAAATCATTAGAACGACAGATATGTGATCTAGCCGCATCCAAGAATGCTTTGTTGTCTCAAATAGAACAATCAAACATGAACATAAACAAGAACTTAACGCCTTACTTTGGAAACTCAAAAGCCAAGGCCGAGTTGTTAACTTGTCAAAAATAGTTCTCGAGTACAAAAAGCATTCCACGAAACGAATAGATAACTATCTTGAAGAAATTGTCGACTTACAATAAAAATCAAAGAGTTTCAAATGTTGTTTATAAACATGGTGAGTCAATCACAACTATTCAAAAGTTTAATTTTAAACCAAATCCAAATGGATATGGACCAATACTTGCGATTACAAACCTAAGTTTTCAAACAGAGCATTCAAACCAAATCAAGTTTTCAAATCACGAACATAGAATTGATGATTCAATTATGAGTGTTGTTGAATATAATCGCATGGAGGAATTAGATGCGTATGACGAGAGTCGGTCAAAATGGAAAATGTCGTTTATAACAAACCATTTAACTATTCAAAAGCCAGTAACTTTTGTCACACAACAAGATACTTCTAACAAACCTTTGGTTATCACACCGAGTTTCGAAGTTAGTCCCCAACACAATGGTGCACAAATTAATGGTCTTTTACTTTCACTTAGTGAAGTTAAAACAAAAGTCGAAAGTTGTCGCGTTATCAAATATTTTGACACTTTCTTATCTCGACCTCAAAATTTTGGAGCGTGAGATTGAATTTCATTCTAAATAAAAGTTGAACATTTTCAATCGCCAATGGCGCGAGAACAAAGAGATATTCTTCGAAAAGAATTTTGCCCCATGTCAAAAATTTAAAACTTGTGCACTATATTGGGAAAGGGATTTTCACAAGGAACTTGGTCTCATGAAAATCAGTTTTGAGATAATGAAACATCAATTTCAAATACTAAACGTAAAAGAAATTGTTGAGAAAAGATGTTGATCGACTCTTGGAAGATGTTATCATCTTGATATCAATAATCTTGTTTTATTACAATCTGCTGCATATGCATCTAATCATATCTCTGCGATTTGATTCTATTGATATTGTTGAGAATACCGATAATGTGCACCGATTGAATCTTTAAAAGTTGAAAATGAACGATTGGTAAACGAGCTTTCAAATTCAAAACGCCGTCTTCAATGGTGTCAAAAGATTGTCAAAATCGTGAACTTTCTTTGCAAAACAAAATCACTCGCTTGCACGCCAAAATCTTTGATCCTAAAATTGAGCAACTGGATGATCAAAACGTGTCTTTGAAATGTCAAATCTCAAAATATGAACAAGAACTTGCAAAAGTTAAAAGGAATATGGTGTCATATTTGATTTACTCAAAAGACTCGTAATGAAGCATCAAACGAACTTGATCATTATCTTGCACACACTAAAGAAGTCATGAATTTTTAGGAAATCTTCGCTCGAAAATCAAGATTTGGTGCACACTATCATTAAGTTAAGGAAATGTTAGGAAAGTATGAACAAGTTCACCTAGCATCATTAAGAAAATTGCACTGTAACACTTAGCAAACGTGATCCCAACATCTAATGCCAAAATACAAGATACTAATGTGCTTCCCTCATCGAACAGAATAGTTGCCTCTTTTCCAAATGTCCGCACTTCACGACCTAGGAGCAATACAAGGAATAATAGGAAGTTGCGACCTAAGAAAAGATCAATAAAGAATGCTGAAGTAGAAGAACACCCTAGGACTTTGAATAAGACTCAAGTTGCACCCACTTTAGATATTGCGTCTGACAAATGTAATGGAAAAAGTGTTGTAACAAATGCTAAACCTTTAAGTACTTTTGATATTCAGTCTGAAGCTTCTTGTGTCATATGTCATAAAAGTATGCTTTCTGATTGTCATGATAAATGTGTTGCTAAAACTATCTTGTCTCGTTTACGGAATCCTAAGACCCGGAATACCTCTAGGCCCACTAATACTTCTAAGTCTGTGCTTGGTAAACCGCCCTCTTTAGATTCTATGAAACGCATTGATGTCCCTGTAGTTCCAGTATCACCTCCAAGGAATGTAGTACCACCTAGTGCATTCACTAAGACTAAAGCAAAGACTAGTTGGAGATGGCAGAAATGGATACATAATACACTAGGATTTAAATGGATGACTAAAGTCATTGATGTGTGTATTTCTACTATAATCGCTTGAACCCTCTAACACTTCGGGTTCCACATCTACTTCTATTCCATCCGTGTCGCCTGTGTAATGCGGTGATGCATATCATCCTTTGATTGTTGATAGCGGATGTTCCCGACACATGACAGCAATCTTAAACTGTTATCAAACTTTATTGCAAAGTTCATTGGCACCGCCGATTCGGAATGATCACTTCGCAGCTATCATGGGCTACGGAGATTATATCAATGGCAATATCGAAATTAGCGTGGTTTATTATGTGGAAGGCCTCGGTCACAAAATCTTTTCACCGGTCAATTCATGATGGAGATTTGGAAGTTTCTTTTCGGGAGAAAACTTGTTTCATTCGTGATCTACAAGGAAACGATCTAATGTCCGCTCTCGCAATTCTAGTCTCAGACACAATCTCAATGCAAGACATGGTTGCTTCATCTCCCATCCGTCTACTTTCAAAGGCAACATCAACAAAATCCACGGCTATGGCACCGCGTCTCTCACATTTAAACTTTCAAACCATCACCAACCTTGCTCGACACAAACTTGTTGAAGGTCTCCGAGATTCCGGTATTCTAAAGATCACCTTTGCTCGACTTGAACAAGGGAAAAGCACTCGTGCTCATTTTCCTTCAAAGGTGGAACACAACTCTCAAAGATGTGCTTCATCTTCTTCACATGGATTTGTGTGGTCCGATGCGTGTGCAAACGATTAATGGCAAATGCTACATCTTGGTAATTGTTGATGACTACTCACGATGGACTTGGGTCTACTTTCTTCAAGTAAAGATCAAGCTCCACAGATGATCATCACCTTTCTCACGAAAATTCAAGTTCGACTCGGAACACCGTCCGCCAAATCGTAACAAAAAGGAACCGAATTTGTGAACCAAACTCTTCGAGAATTTTATGAGAAAGTGGAATTGAGCATCGACATCTATTGCACGTACACCGTAACAAAACGGAGTTGTTGAAAGATCGAAACCGTGCGTTAGTGGAAGCGCAAGAACAATGTTAATCAATGCTAAACTTCCGGATTACTTGTGGGCGTGTCGTTTCAACCGCATGCTATACTCAAAATCGCTCAATGATTACAAAGCGCCACAACAAAACACCTTTGAGCTTATCCACAACCATAAACCGAATCTCAAACACTTTCATGTATTTGGATCCCTTTGCTACCTAAATAATGATCGTGATGACTTTGGAAAGCTCAAAGCGAAAGTCGACATTGAGTCTTTATAGGATATTGTGAAAATTCTAAGGGTTTCCTGATCCGAATCGTCAGACAAAGCAAAGTTATGGAAACGATTCATGCAAATTTCGATGAACTTATCGAAATGGCTTCGATGCATAACGTGGAACCCGGTCACAACCGCTTAAACTTCCTCAAACCCCATCATCAATGAACCAACCCCGACTTACTCGTCAACAAATGGAAAAGCTATTTGCTCCTCCGCTTAGTGATGACATTGATGAACGTGCTCTGTATCCAATGCTTCCACCGCTCAACCCGATCATACTCCAATACCGACACTGCTACAACAACCACTTGAAGAAGCACCACCAATTGACTCTACAACAACAGCTTGAACAAACCGCATCCAACGACGCAACCAAATTGATGATGTTCTTAATGAAGTACCCCACCGCAGATTTTGATCCAAATGCGTTCTTTAACCCTTTGCTAATGAAATTGTTGCACCGATGTCGCGAATCATCCACAAGCCATTTGAATCCTCAAAATCGCACAATGTATACCAACATCAACCCTCTACACATCGTTGGACAAAAGACCATACTCTTGAGAATATTATTGGTAACCCAAATCAACCAACGTAATAAGACAACGTCTTCACATAGATGGTGAACATTGCATTTATGCACTCACCGCCTCGCCAATCAACCTAAAAACATTAAAGACGAATGACCAAAGACAATCGGATTGAATCCATGCAAGAAGAACTCAATCGCTTTAAACATCTTGAAGTATGGGATCGGTTGAAAGACCACGTGGGTCTATGTCATTGGTCTAAAATGGATTTGGAAGAACAAATTGATGTCAAGGAAACGTGTCGTAAACAAGTCACGTTTGGTGGCTAAGGGTTATAGACAGGAAGAGGTATTGACTTTGAAGAATCATTCGCTCCGGTTGCTCGCCTTGAGGTTGTTCGATCTTTCTCGTCGCGCTCATATGAATATAACGGTCTTCGGATGGACGTCAAACCGCTTACGAATGGTCAATCCGAAAGAAACAATCTATGTCACCAGCCGTAAGGATTCGTTGATCCGAGTTCCCAACCACGCCTACAAACCGAACAAAGCTCAGATGCGGTCTCAAACAAGCTCCAGGCGTGGTACGATAAGTTATCATCCTTCCTCATTGCCAATAATTTCACCAAAGGTTCGGTCGATCCTACACTTTTCATACAATATCACGAGGCTCACATCTTAATCGTTCAAATCTAAGTGGATGACATCATTTTTGGGTCAACACATTTAAAATACTCAAATGCTTTTGCAAAACTAATGACAAAACATTTTGAAATGTCAATGATGGGTGAACTCACATTCTTTCTCGGAATGCAAGTCCATCAATCACCCCGTGGTATTTTCTTGAGTCACTCCAAATATGCCCTTGAATTGTTAAACAAATTTGGAATGCAAACTTGGACACCTATGCCACACCAATGGCTCATACCAAGAAGCTTAGATGTTGATTTACATGGGAAATTGGTGGACCCTACCAAATACCGTAGTATTATTGGGTCTCTCATGTATCTAACAACTTTTTCGGGCCACAGATATTGTGTTTGCTGTTGATGAGTGTCTAAATACTCATCATTTTTATTCCATCTGCACCGCAAAAATGCATCAAAAACACTTTGAAAAGTCTTAAAAGATGTAAAAAATATTTAGACCGTGTTTTATTCAATAATTGTCAAAATCTAGTCCCTGGTTATTCAAAACAAGTTAATTTTTCATAAAAGGCCCTCAGGGATTTTCAAGTTGTCAAAATTACCCTTATAAAGTTCAATTTTGCAAAATGGCAACTTTAGTCCCTGAAGTTTCAAAGATTGACAGAAATTACCCCGGGATATTTTTAATTTGAAAAATTATTATTTTTGGTCCTTGGGTAAATTAAACTTGTCAAAAATGGTCCTTATAATAAATTTTGGAAAATTACATTTTTGGTCCCTCAAGAATTGGTGAATTGCAAGAATGGTCCTTGTGTTAATAGCTACAACCAAACGGACCCTTTGTATTATTGAGCCAGTCCAAAAACAACCGTGACCCCCCCAACTTGAACCCCCTCCCTATTAATATACCCCCCACAAAGCTCGGTCAAACCTCACCCTTTTCCTCCTTTTTCCCACCTTCTTCACCCACCCTCTGCAAATTCAGCCACCCCTCACCTCCATCTAACCTTCACCATCTTTTGTCCCCTCCACCTCCACAACAAACCAAATGCATTAAATGCTCCTTCCCTTGTTACAAGTCATCAGTACCAGTTGGCAAAATCCATTTTGGCGCCAAAACTCATCAACGGCTAAGATGAATTCAACCAATCCAATGGCTCATGTTTTTGTTGGGAAATGATCAGAGGAGAGAGGGGAAGACTTTTACTGATAAATAGAGGGAAGAGAAGGAGGAGAGGGTAGTAGTTTTTAGTTTTAATTTTCTTGTATGTCGTTTTTAATTTTAATGTATTAATTAGTCTCTAAAATTGTACTGTTAAGCTTCCCTGTTTTGAACTAAAGCTATTGTATCAGTTGTAATTCATTTCAAGTTCTAATTTAAAGTTTGATTAAAGTTTCTTATTTTAAGTTTTCTTCTCTTTAATCGGTCTTAATTGTCCTAAATCCGAGCTTCAATAAGCTTTATTATAACTTAAGTGAGCTTACTTAAGTCGTATATAGCTTTTAGTAAGCTCAAGAATCGCTTCAAGTAAATTGGGTACCGGTCAACAAAAGTCAAACTGGAACTCAAGATGGTTTTTGTAATGAAGTTTGGTTGATGCAGAGCTGGATTGGGGTATATTTAGATTAAAAATAGGGTAGTTTGGTTATGGTATAAAAGCAAATAATTTGGACTTTTGTAAGCACCTTTAATCTACTCTCTAGTTGTTGATTTTTAACCGTGTTGATTGCATATTTAGCTTAGTCATAATCTGTTGGTTTTATTGATACTTGTTGCATTCATTAGCTCTATTATTATCATTAGATCATAGGTTTAAGTCGCTTTAGATTGGTATTAAGGATTTGATAAAGTTTATTGCAAATCTGCTTTGAAAAGTATGTTTGGATCGGTGTTCACATCGTGTTTGAGGATAGATTAGGTATAAGTTCGCTTGCTTAAGCCTTATCTAGGTGTAATAGACTCAAAACAATTCACTATTTGCACTCTATTCCACTATAAGTCAAAATCATTTTGATTCTTCTCTTGTGCTCATAACTGCTTAAATCGGTTAGTGAGATTTTGCATTTAGGTAGATATAGTCATAATTTAGCCTACATCAAGATTATTTCATATCATCATATCATTTTCATTCAAAAGAATTGGTTTCAAATCTCAAATTAGTCAAACTCTCAAACTGTCTTAAAAGTCAAAAGTTGAAAAAGTCAGTTTCAGCCAAGCTTTGTTGATTTTTCATGAATTCAATTTTGAGTCAAAATCATTGATATTTTGGGAAAAATAACTTCAGTTGGTCTATTTTTGAAATCTGATTTTTGTTGAATTTTCTCAAGCCTTTATAAGCTCTTAATCAGCTCTCCTTTAGAGCTGATTTGTCCTGTTCACACTCAGCATACACTGAGTGTGTTCAGTAACTTCCGCACCTTGTGCAGTCTTGTTTTTTATCACTAGGATCTGAAATTTGGTATAGTTAATCTCTAGTTGGTGGTCTTGAGTACCTAAGTTTTAGTTTTCGGTTTGGTTCACTAAATAAAATCGTTGTTTAAAATTTGAAAGTAGGAGGGTCATAAGTGCTTTCAACTTAATACTCAGTTAAGTCCAATCAGTTTAGCTTGCACTCTAGAGGTTTAGGTCTGTTGAAATAGGTTGGTATTAAGTTGCTTTAGTATAATCTAGCTTATGTGATCATTTTGTGCTTTCTAGTGCTTATTAGCTTATTTTAAGTGCTTATTCTCAAACAGTTTGCACTGCAGTTCCATTTTCTTACACATAAGCATAGTTTTTTATATTTTTCATAGATTTAGAATAATATTTTAGAATTTTCCTGAAATTTTCATAATTTTTCATCACTGTTTAGTATTTTTCCTATTTTAAAACAGCTTTTAGGACTTTTAAATAGCTTTTAATACAAATAATTCGAAAAGCTTCAAAAAATAAGTTTTCAATTTTCATAGATTAAGATAAATATAAAAGCCAAAAAATATTTTTCCATAATTTTCCTAGTTTAAATAGTAATTTTTAGAAATTTAATTAGTTTTAAATAGTTTTTAAATCATAGAAATTAGAATATAAATCAGAAAAATACAAAATTAGTTTTGAAAATTCTCTTTAGTTATTTTAGTTTTTTTTTAAAAATAGTTTTATAACTTTCCCATTAATTTTCATAATTTTTAGTATTTTAATTTAGTTTTACAAGTTAAAATTAGTTTTTAATTCAAATTTATAAAAGAAAAATCAAGAAAATCCAACTTTAAAAATAGTGATAGCGTTTATTTAATATAATTTAGCTTTTTAATTTTCTTTCTCAGATTTCTCCTTTGTCATCTAGTATTATCATTAACCCCTTTCCTATTCAATATCACCCGATCACTACGCGTTTAGCTATTCAATCGCACAGCTCGTTGGGACTTAACGACCCGGGGAAACACTAAACTCTCCTGGACTTAATTGCATTGGTTTTAGACTGTTTGACTTTTATTACGGTTGACCATTCACAAGTGGTTGACTTGTGTAATAAACCTGACCGTTTGGGACCAATCAAATTTTGGCGCGCTTCGGGAGTCAGTGCTAATAATCTTACGCTTAGCGATTAGTGATTTGAATATTCACTCCTTGTTCATACCATCTATATGTATTTATATTTTCTTATAAAAATCCAAAAATCCAAAACATCTTAAAACCATAAAACCCAAAAGATTCTTCTTTCCCATTTTCATAATTCCCTTGACTCGAGATTTCTTAGAGTTAACTCTAGTGTATGCGCACCGCTCTTCTAGGTCCGTGAGCCCATTCCGTGAGCTTTTCAGATTCCAAGAAGGCGTATCCGTAGACGTTACGCCCGTCACGGATCGAGATCCGGATCGCGCATTACTTCCGCTATCATGGCGGAAGAACGTCCTATGTGCGAAGCTTCTCCGTGCACCCATCGATGGGTATGGAGATGCTATTGTTATCCCAACCATTGTGGTGAAAATTTTGAACTCAAAACCGGGTTACTAAATCTTGTAACCTCAAGTCAATTCTATGGTTTTGAGAGGATGATCCTCATGCTCATATTCGATGGTTTAACAAGATTGCATCTACCATCAAATACAAGAATGTCCCTACCGATGTCACAAACTTCTTCTGCTCCCATTTTCCTCGAGGACAAGCCCGGTTGGCTTGAAAAACAACCCCTCAATCGATCGAAACATGGGAAGATCGGTGAAGAAATTTGTGAACGAGTTCTATCCACCTTCCAAAACCACGAGTCTTAAAACGAAATCATCAAGTTCACACAAAAGTTTGATGAATCCTTCAAAGAATCGTGGGATCGTTTTAAGGAGTTGCTCCGTAAATGTCCTCACCATGGTTTCTCCGAGTTGATGCAACTCGATACTTTCTATAATGGAGTGAGTCAATCGATCAAGATTCTCTCAATTCCTCCACGGAGGAAATTTCTTGAGCAAAACCGTAAAAGAAGCTTTAGCGATAATTGAAAACAAGTCTAAAGTCCGCCTTGCATCAAGCAAACCGGTTGTTTCCCAAGTCGGTGTTGGTCCTTCGCTTCATCGCTCGTGAGTCAATCTAGCACCGATGCTAAGATTGACAAACTCACTGAAGCAATTCAAGCTTTGGTTCTCTCCAACCAAAAGAAAGTTTCTTTTCCACAAACTTCACCTCCTGTGAAGTTAAGAAAGTGGAAGTATGTGTTACTTGCGGTGGCCCCATGCCTATTACAATTGTATGGCCACCGATGGTAACCCTTTGAAGCAAACGCGTGGGGGGATTTCCAATTCAGAGGCAACCAATACCGTGCTCCTATGGACCCGAACCACCGTCCTAACCACTACCCTGGACCACCCGGTTTCAACCAAAACCAAAACCGTAATCAAAATCGAAATAGAACGAACCAAGGTTTTCAAAATCAAGGTAATTTTAGTCGAATAACGGTTTTCAAAATCAAAGTCAAAATTTCCAAAACCAAGGAAATTTTAATAGAAACCAAGGTCGTGGAAATTTCAACCTGTGGTATTTTCATGGCAATAATCAAGGAAATTTCCAAAATCAAGGCCCTAATCCAAACAATAGAGGCGAATTTTCCTACACAAAATCAAGCCATTGTTCCAACTGGACCATCATCCGATGAGTTGTTGAAGCAATTCATGAAATCCCAAGAGGAAATGAATAGGTTGTTGGTTAGCCGTTTTTGACATTAAGAAGTCTTTAAATGATCGACCCTCGGGCTCGTGTACTTTACCTAGCAACACGATCGCTAATCCGAGGGGCGATGCAAAGGCGATCACAACCGTAAGTGGTGCTTCATATGATGGACCCGCTATTCCTACTACCTCTTCTTCTTCTCTCCGAAGGTAGTGGAAAGTGAACCCGAGGCGACAAAGGACCAAGTGCAACCCACTAGCTCGCAGAGCACAACACATGTCCATCCTCAAGTTGTCCCGAAACCCAAATCCAAACCAGAGTTGTTTTGAACCTCCGGTTGAAAACCCCAAATCCAAAACTTCTATTCCTTACCCATCACGTTTAAATGAGCAAAGCTCATGAAAAAGCTACCATCAAATGGAAAAAATTTTCAAATTTTCCAAGAACTACATTTTGACATAAGCTTTATGGATGCTATCATGTTGATGCCCAAGTTTGCATCAACTCTCAAACACATGTTAAGCAACAAGGAAAAATGTTTGAAATGGCTAAAACTCCTTCGAACGAGAACCGCCGCCAGCTTCATAAAGAAGCTTCCCGAGAAGCTTGGAGATCCCGGAAAATTTCTTCTACCTTGTGTTTTTCCAGAATGATTGAATGCTTTGCCTCGCCGATCTTGGTGCAAGCATCAATCGATGCCTTATTCAATATGGAAGAAACTTTCTTCCGTAACTTATTCCTACCGCATGACTCTTGAGCTTGCGATCGTTCTATATCGCGTCCTCTTGGCATCGCCGAGGATGTATTCGTGAAAGTAGGAAAGTTCCATTTTCCACCGACTTTGTGGTTGTTGACTTCGATGCCGATCATCGGGTTCCCCTCATTGTTGGACGAGGATTCACGAGAATGGGCCGTGCTCTCATTGATGTATTTGAGCAAGAAATCACATTACGTGTGGGTAATGAAGTCACACCTTTAACCTTGATCAAACTTGAGGTACTCCGCAAACTATGATGTCAATCGGTTAATCGAATCGATGTAATTGATATTGCTTGAGAGGAGTACTCTCAAGAGTTTCTTGGTTATTTTCATAATTACGTGAGTGGGATCCTACCACATCTTCTCAACCAATTATTGCCGATTCTTCCCCTCTTACTCCGTTTGAGGGAGGTGACTTCTTTAGAAGAGATCGATGAGTTTCTTGCTAATGATGAATCGATTCCACGGAATTGATGATGGTGTTTATGATTCGGAGGGAGATATCCTTTATCTTGAGCAATTGTTAAACGAAGATCCATTACCGTCACTCCCTCCGAAAGAGATCACGATTGAAGAAATCAAATCCGTACAAACATCTACTAAAGAATTTCCCGAGGTTGAACTTAAGGACCTACCTCCTCATCTCGAGTATGCATTCTTGGAGGGTGATGATAAATTACCCGTCATAATTGCTAAGGACTTAACTAAGGAGGAGAAGACTGCTCTCATAAAGGTTTTGAAGTTGCACAAGCAAGCAATTGCTTGGAGACTCTCCGACATCAAGGGTATTAACCCTGAATTTTGTACGCACAAGATTTTATTAGAGGATGATCTCAAACCAGAATTCAACATCGAGAGAAGGGTGAATCCTAAGATTCATGAGGTTATCAAACAGAGGTTCTCAAACTTCTTGATGCCGGTTTAATTTACCCGATCTCGATAGTCCTTGGGTCACCCCATCCACCGTGTTCCAAAAAGGGTGGCATAACTGTTGTCACAAATGAAGAAAACGAGTTAATCCCAACTCGATTGGTTACGGATGGCGTGTGTATTGACTATCGCAAGTTAAACGAAGCCACCAGAAAGACCATTTTCCTCTACCCTTCATGGATCGGATGCTTGAGAGACTAGCGGAAACGAATACTATTGTTTCCTTGATGGTTTCTCGGGGTATTTTCAGATCCCCATTGATCCACAGGATCAAGAAAGACCACATTCACCGCCCATACGGAACTTTTGCCTACGCACGATGCCTTTTGGCCTATGTAACGCTCCCGCACGCTCCAACGATGTATGATGGCAATTTTCCACGACATGATCGGGAAACAATGGAGGTGTTTATGGATGACTTCTCGGTCATTGGGGACTCATTTCAAACATGTCTCTCCATTTAGAAAAAATGCTAAAACGGTGTGAAGACACCAATCTTTGTCTAAATTGGGAGAAGAGCCATTTTATGGTCAAGGAAGGAATTGTCCTAGGCCATAAGATTTCAAAAACGGGATTGAGGTTGACAAAGCGAAAGTGGATGTCATTTCCAATTGCCTCATCCTACTACCGTCAAAGGTATTAGGAGTTTTTAGGTCATGCCGGTTTTATCGCAGATTCATACAAGATTTTTCTAAAATCGCCGACCTATGACTCATCTCCTTGAGAAGGATGCTCCTTTTATCTTCTCACCGAGTGCATCAAGCTTTTGAAACATTAAAGAAAAAGCTTACGGAAGCACCCATTCTCGTTGCCCCGATCGATTTACCCTTTGAACTCATGTGCGATGCAAGTGATTTTGCTATCGGTGCGGTCTGGGGCAACGAAAACCAAGCATTTTCAGCCTATCCACTACGCGAGTAAGACTATGATCAAGCTCAAACCCATTACACCACTACGTAAAAAGAATTATTAGTCGTGGTGTATGCGTTTGAGAAGTTTCGACCATACCTAATCTTGACCAAATGCGTGGTGTATACGGATCACTCGGCTCTCAAATATCTCTTTGCAAAACAAGATGCAAAGCCGAGATTGCTCCGTTGGGTTCTCCTCCGCAAGAATTTGATATCATTATACGTGATAAAAAGGAGCCGAGAACCCGTCACGATCATCTCGTCCGCCTAGAAAACCCTCACCAGATGTGTTCGAGAAAAGGAAATAAACGAAACATTTCCTCTCGAAACACTCAATGTGGTTTCTTTTCGTGGAGACTCTTCTACCCCATGGTTTGTCGACTTTGCAAATTACCATGCGGGTAACTTTGTGGTGAAAGGGATGTCGTCCCAACGGAAAAACAAATTCTTTAAAGATGTAAAACATTACTCGGGACGACCCTACTTATTCAAAATTTGCGCGGATCAAGTCATCGAGCGATGTGTGTATGGTCGAAGCTAATGACATTCTTAAGGCTTGCCATTCGGACCCACTGGGGACATCATAGCCCCAACTACACCGCCAAGAAGGTGTTTAATTCCGGATTTTATTGGCCCACGATTTACAAGGATGCCCACGAATTTGTCAAAACCAGTGACGCTTGTCAACGTCACGGAAATATCTCACAAAGAAATGAAATGCCGCAAAACGCCATTCAAGTGTGTGAGATTTTTGACATCTGGGGCATTGACATTATGGGGCCATTTCCTTCATCTCGAGGAAATAAATACATACTCGTGGCCGTTGACTATTTGTCAAAATGGGTTGAAGCGAAAGCTTTGCCTACCAACGATGCCCGAGTTGTTGTGAAATTCTTAAAATCTCTTTTGCTAGGTTTGGAACTCCACGAGCTATAATCGGTGATCGTGGTGCGATTTCGCAATGACCGGTTTGATAGAGTCATGCAAAAGTATGGTGTAACTCACCGCTCTCTCACGTACCACCCCAAACAAGTGGGCAAGTGGAAGTTTCCAACCGAGGATTAAAAGAATTCGGAGAGGACGGAGGCGAAAACCGTGCCTCTTGGTCGGATAAGCTAGATGACGACTGGGCCTTCCGTGCAACTTATAAAACACCCATCGGGTGTACTCCATACAAGCTAGTGTACGGAAGGCGTGTCATCCGCCGATTGAGCTTGAGCACAAGGCATACCGGGCCTTGAAACATGCCAACTTCGATATTCAGACGGTGGTGATCACGGAAAGTTCAAATGAATGAATTAAATGAACTCCGTGATCAAGCATACGAGAACTCTTTGATCTACAAAGAAAAGACAAAGAAGATTCATGACTCAAAATCAAGAACCGCGTTTTCAACGTCGGTGATCGAGTCCTTCTTTTCAATTCAAGATTGAAGATTTTCTCAGAAAACTAAAATCCTACCGGTCCGGACCATTCACCATCACTAAAGTATTTCCTTATGGAACTATTGAGTTATCTCAACCCGATGGTCCAAATTTTAAAGTGAATGGTCATCGATTGAAGCACTATTTTGGAGAGGACATTCCACCCGTGGTTGTCCCGGATCTACAAACTTTCCCCATGAACAAATGAATGCGGGATCGAGTCAAGCTAGCGACTCGGGAATCAAAAATAGTAGCACACTATATGGGTTTTCACCCATATTTCGACTTCTTTCTACTTTCTACCACCCTAGTGTGGGGAGTTGCCCATTGTTGTACATAAGTTTTCTAAAAAAAAAAATCACAAAATAATGGCCGTAGTATTTCCCTTTACGTTCTATGTTTCGGCATAACCACGGTACTTTGAATATTGAGGGCAATATTCATTTCTAGTGTGGGGGAATTCTCACGAATTTTATCATGTAATTATACCACCCAATTCCCCATTTTGGCCAAATTTTTTTTTGGAGTAAGTGTTTTGCACTTACTCAACTTACTGATTATCATCCACCATGTCTAACAAACAAAAGGATTGGCTAATCCAGAGCAAACGGCTCTTGGTAAAGATATCTCAAATCCGTTGACGACTTGCAATTTGCCCAAAATTGTATGGTGTTCAACTCACCATATCTTTAATTAGTGAAGAGTTGGCTAGCCCGCAAGTTTATGGCTTGTGGTAAAGGCGGTTGGAAAACCATAATTGGTAATCGACTCACCAAAGATATTTTATCTAAGAGTTGGCTAGTCCGAAGCAAACGGCTTCGTAAAGACAAATCAAAACCGTTGAAAGTCGGTGATTTGCTCAAAATCATTTGGTTATCATTGTACCAAGGTTCTTACTTGAATGAAACAATTGGCTACTCCGAAGTAATGGCTTTTGGTAAAGAGATTCAAATCCATTAAGTTTTCTCAAAAGATTGCTAGGGACTAGCAATAGTTTAGTGTGGGGATTGATGAGTGTCTAAATACTCATCATTTTATTCCATCTCAGACCGCAAAAACATTTAAAACACTTTGAAAAGTCTTAAAAGATCCCAAAAAATATTTAGATGCAAAATGTTTTATTCACTAATTGTCAAAATCTAGTCCCCGGTTATTCAAAACAAGTTAATTTTTCATAAAAGGCCCTCGTCCTTTTTCAAGTTGTCAAAATTACCCTTATAAAGTTCAATTTTGCAAATGACAACTTTAGTCCTTCAAGTTTCAAAGATTGATGAAATTACCCTTGGACATTTTAATTTGAAAAATTATTATTTTTGGTCCTTGGGTAAATTAAACTTGTCAAAAATGGTCCTTATAATAAATTTTGGGAAATTACATTTTTGGTCCCTCAAGAATTGGTGAATTGCAAGAATGGTCCTTGTGTTAATAGCTACAACCAAACGGACCCTTTGTATTATTGAGCCAGTCCAAAAACAACCGTGACCCCCCCAACTTGAACCCCCTCCCTATTAATATACCCCCGGTCAAAGCTCGGTCAAACCCTCACCCTTTTCCCTCCTTTTTCCCACCTTCTTCACCCACCCTCTGCAAATTCAGCCACCCCTCACCTCCATCTAACCTTCACCATCTTTTGTCCCCTCCACCTCCACAACAAACCAAATGCATTAAATGCTCCTTCCCTTGTTACAAGTCATCAGTACCAGTTGGCAAAATCCATTTTGGCGCCAAAACTCATCAACGGCTAAGATGAATTCTACCAATCCAATGGCTCATGTTTTTGTTGGGAAATGATCGAGAGGAGAGGGAAGACTTTCTTGATAAATAGAGGAAGAGAAGGAGGAGAGGGTAGTAGTTTTAGTTTTAATTTTCTTGTATGTCGTTTTTAATTTTAATGTATTAATTAGTCTCTAAAATTGTAATTTAAGCTTCCTGTTTTGAACTAAAGCTATTGTATCGCTTGTAATTCATTTCAAGTTCTAATTTAAAGTTTGATTAAAGTTTCTTATTTTTAAGTTTTCTTCTCTTTAATCGGCCTTAATTGTCCTAAATCCGAGCTTCAATAAGCTTTATTATAACTTAAGTGAGCTTACTTAAGTCGTATATAGCTTTTAGTAAGCTCAAGAATCGCTCAAGTAAATTGGGTACACGGTCAACAAAAGTCAAACCGGAACTCAAGATGGTTTTGTAATGAAGTTTGGTTGATGCAGAAATGGATTGGGGTATATTTAGATTAAAAATAGGGTAGTTTGGTTATGGTATAAGCTACAAATAAGTGGACTTTTGTAAGCACCTTTAATCTACTCTCTAGTTGTTGATTTTTAAGCGTGTTGATTGCATATTTAGCTTAGTCATAATCTGTTGGTTTTATTGATCTTGTTGCATTCATTAGCTTTATTATTATCATTAGATCATAGGTTTAAGCCGCTTTAGATTGGTATTAAGGATTTGATAAAGTTTATTGCAAACTGTTTTGAAAAGTATGTTTGGATCGGTGTTCACATCCGTGTTTGAGGATAGATTAGGTATAAGTTCGCTTGCTTAAGCCTTATCTAGGTGTAATAGACTCAAAACAATTCACTATTTGCACTCTATTCCACTATAAGTCAAAATCATTTTGATTCTTCTCTTGTGCTCATAACTGCTTAAATCGCTTAGTGAGATTTTGCATTTAGGTAGATATAGTCATAATTTAGCCTACATCAGTATTATTTCATATCATCATATCATTTTCATTCAAAAGAATTGGTTTCAAATCTCAAATTAGTCAAACTCTCAAATCTGTCTTAAAAAGTCAAAAGTTGAAAAAGTCAGTTTCAGCCAAGCTTTGTTGATTTTTCATGAATTCAATTTTGAGTCAAAATCATTGATATTTTGGGAAAAATAACTTCAGTTGGTCTATTTTTGAAATCTGATTTTTGTTGAATTTTCTCAAGCCTTTATAAGCTCTTAATCAGCTCTCCTTTAGAGCTGATTTGTCCTATTCACACTCAAAGATACACCGAGTGTGTTACATGTAACTTCCGCACCTTGTGCAGTCTTGTTTTTATCACTAGGATCTAAAATTTGGTATAGTTAATCTCGAGTTGGTGGTCTTGAGTACCTAAGTTTTAGTTTTCGCTTGGTTCACTAAATAAGTCGCTGTTTAAGCTTGAATTAGGAGGGTCATGTTTTAGTTTCAACTTAATACTCGCTTAAGTCCAATCAATTTAGCTTGCACTCTAGAGGTTTAGGTCTCATTGAAATAGGTTGGTATTAAGTTGCTTTAGTATAATCTAGCTTCTGTGATCATTTTGTGCTTTCTAGTGCTTATTAGCTTATTTTAAGTGCTTATTCTCAAACAGTTTGCACTGCAGTTCCATTTTCTTACACATAAGCATAGTTTTTTTATATTTTTCATAGATTTAGAATAATATTTTAGAATTTTCCTGAAATTTTCATAATTTTTCATCACTGTTTAGTATTTTTCCTATTTTAAAACAGTTTTTAGGACTTTTTAAATAGCTTTTAATACAAATAATTCAGAAAAGCTTCAGAAAAATAAGTTTTCAATTTTTCTAGATTAAGATAAATATAAAAAGCCAAAAAAATATTTTTCCATAATTTTCCTAGTTTAAATAGTAATTTTAGCAATTTAATTAGTTTTAAATAGTTTTTAAATCATAGAAATTAGAATATAAATCGTAAAAATACAAAATTAGTTTTGAAAATTCTCTTTAGTTATTTTAGTTTTTTTAAAATAGTTTTATAATTTTCCCATTAATTTTCATAATTTTTAGTATTTTAATTTAGTTTTACAAGTTAAAATTAGTTTTTAATTCAAATTTATAAAAGAAAAATCAAGAAAATCCAACTTTAAAAATAGTGATAGCGTTTATTTAATATAATTTAGCTTTTTAATTTTCTTTCTCAGATTTCTCCTTTGTCATCTAGTATTATCATTAACCCCTTTCCTATTCAATATCACCCGACCACTACGCGTTTAGCTATTCAATCGCACAGCTCGTTGGGACTTAACGACCCGGGGAAACACTAAACTCTCCCGGACTTAATTGCATTGGTTTTAGACTGTTTGACTTTTATTACGGTTGACCATTCACAAGTGGTTGACTTGTGTAATAAACCTGACCGTTTGGGACCAATCAGCCGTATATCTCTACTCCCGTTATCAGTCGAGACCAACTGAAACCCACCTCTCTAGGCTAAAAGAATCCTCCGATACATCAAGGGAACCATTAACTTGGGAATCTGGTATCCGAAGGATTTTGGTTTTGAACTAATAGCATTTTCAGACGCTGACCACGCAGGACGCTTAGATTCACGGAAAAGTACCTCAGGAGCATTACAATTTCTTGGTGATAAACCGGTGTCATGGCAATTGAAAAGCAGGATTGTACATCGTTGTCCTCAACAGGCGAGAATATGTAGCCATGTCGGCGTGTTGTGCTCAAGTCATTTGGATGAGAACACAACTCAAAGACTATGGTTACGTATTTGACAAAATCCCAATGTATCGCGACAATCGGAGTGCTATTGCGATCTCGCAACTCGCTTCAACATTCAAATCAAAGCACATCGATCTTCGATATCATTTCATCAAGGACCATGTGAAGCAGGTACAGTTGAATTATACTTTGTGGTGCAGAATACCAATTGGTAGATCTTCTCACCAAAGCCTTAGCTCCCGCTAGGTTTAATGAGTTGGTCCACCGGATTGGTATGCGGTGTTTGACTCAAGAGGAACTGCATGAACTCTTAAAACATTCTTAAAACCAATCAAACACCAAAACCTCTTTTGTAAATATTTTTCAAAAACAAAATACAAAAATATAAAATCTGATAAAACAACAAAAATATTCTTCTATCTGTATTTCTTTTAACATGGCAAGTACAAATCTTTCGTCAACACTCAAATCTTTTAAAATTCAGTATTTTTTCGATCAAGTGTTGAGGGGGAGAAAGCAAATATTTTTCAGTTTCATAAAACCTTGTACTTGCATGTTACTTTATCCCGGTTGTTTCTTTAAATGGTGGTCATGTTTCTGGTTCACTGACACTCCTCGGACTAAAATTTATAAAACTTCAATATTTCTTAAGTCAAGGGGGAGTGTCGTCAAAATTATTTCCAAATATCCTTCGTTTGGTAACCAAAATGGAAGTTATGAACATTGGATGTAAATGGAAAAGGTGGAGGGGCTAAAATTGTCAAAAGCTCAAAGTTATTTTAATAAAACATCCACCTAACACATTAACTCTTCACATTTATTATTCAACCTAACTAAATCCGACGCCTAAAATTCAAGCTTCAAATCCGTGTTTTGGATCATCATTTTGTAAGTGTTTTTGTGTTCTTAACATGATTATAAACAAAGGTGTTGAATCGTTTTCAAAACCAACTGTTAGATTTTAACCTAGGAACGATTTGGTGTTCTACGCATAAGCGTATGAACACATAATCAGGTTCATGTGTTTATGGTTAAAATGGTTGTGTCAAAATGCTTACTTAATCACTTTGAAACCATTTCCATCATCAAAACTCACCCAGAAACACGAATTGATTGATATTGAAAAATTAGGGTTTATGCGTGAATTGGGTATTTTCTTGTGTGAGTGTTTCTAGTTAATTAGTTGCTTGTAAGATGTTGTTGATATGATGAATTGATGATATCCATGCTTAGAACTTGCCCAGTAACATCAAATGTGAAAGAATTGAATTGTAGGGTTTTAGTTCATACGAATTGGGTACTTTTGATTCATAGCATGTTTGATGTTAAAACTTGCACAGAACATCTCATTAGGCTTCTAAGACATCCTAGATAAACTTTGGTGCATTTCCTATGGCTAGAGATCTTACTCGTAGAAATTGAACTTTAGGGTTTTAAGGACTACGCGTAAAACATTATCTACGCATAACTGTTTGATTGAGTATTCGTGTTTAAAACTGTTATAAAATGAATGTAGATGTTAATGTTGATGTTATGATGAATTTATTTCAGGTTTTCTACGCTTGAAAATTCAGAATCAAGGTTACTTGCAATCTACGCATAAGGATCACCTTACGAGTAGCATGTTATGCGTAAGAGAAATCTTACGCGTAACGCCACGCCGTAAGGTTCTACATTGGGGACTACGCGTATCCCGTGAAGGATATGCGTAAACAAGAACCTCCACGCATAAGGTTGACTCTTACGGTAAGCCTTACGCGTGAGGTTCCATATACACTTACGCGTAAGCTTTACGCATAAGGCCCTCTTTTCCCACGCTGTAATATTTCGACGCAGAAGTCAAGAACCCACGATAAGCTTATGCTTACACGTATACCACTCCATGCCACGCATAAGCTTGCCATTTCTACGCCTAAGCCTAGTTTTAACCTTAATTATGAATTGTTACGCGTGCAAACTTGTAAATAAATAAATCATGATGCCACGAAACCAATAATGTCACTAATAAGCTTAAATGTTTAATAAGTTGTGAAAAATAAGTGAAAACATAGACTTTAAAACTTGAAGTTAATCAACTCACGAAACTTATCACGACGTCTTTGGACTATTGGACAAACAAGTGACATTGGGCTCGTAACAATCATCGACATATCACATTCAATAATTGGACAATAAAACCATCTCGTTGACTAACGCAATGTCTTTCGATATGTTGGTTCTTTTGGCTAAATATCTTCGGATCACGACATGGACGCCAAATGCAAAACGTGGAAGCACCAAACGTTCTCACCGTTGAGGATATCTTCCTAATGGCTATCCAATGAAGATAGGAAAGAATAACCTTCGTGTTGATTTTGATAGTCTCAACCGCTCGTAGTCTTCTTGTCTAATTGTCAGAGACATTCTAAAGAATCATTCTTATCGAACATGCTCACCAATTACGCTACAAAGCTGGGAGATCTACATTCACCGCCTCGGCATACAATGCGAAAGATCAAAGGTCAAAATCTTTGACGGTGACATTCAACCACAAACAAGTCACCATCACACAAGCAGATTTAAGGGTTGTTCTTCTCATTCCCGCATTGAGCCAACCGAATACAATGCCACACCAATCAAGAGACCGTTCGCAACTCATGATCGACATTAGTTATGACGAAGCTACGGGAGTAATCACAAAGCATTCATACGTGGATCTTAAGAATATTCCTCGACCATGGAGAACCCTCTACATCATCATCACCAAATCGGTTTACGGGCGTGCTGGTGGTTACGAGCATCCCAAGCTCGTGGAACTACGATCTTTTGGGCTTTGATCAACATAAAACATATTGAAGTTGAAGCTCGATATGGGACGACATGATGTCATTCCTTAAAAAGCTTGGCACCAAAATCCGTATATCGATATACCAAATGTTGATCCAACGAGCTCTGGGTATAATCACGATATTCCTCGAGACTCGATGACCCCAAACAACACTCCATGTTGTATGAGCCCACACTCTCTCCGACGAAGGACTCTACAACAAAGAAACAAGGTGCGTCTTTGCCGGATCACCTTATAATCGATGATATCAAACAACTGTACTCGCATAAACAATATCCGGTAGCAGTTGAAGAAGGCAAAATAGGTTTTCTCGATGAAAAGTCCATTGGTACACCTACAAGGAAAACCGGAAGAGGCGGTGGTGAAGTGTTACAAGCATCGAGACTCAAAGAAAGTTCCCAAAGAGGAAACCTCCATTCAAAAGGACAGTTCCTCTAAGGAAGTCGTTCCTATTCCCATTCCCAAGTCTCGAACCGCAAAGAAAGCTAGTGGATGAAAGCTCGAGCAAACCGAATCGACGAAGAGGTCACCTACTCAAACCGCAACCGATGTCACTCCAATAGTAGCTAAACCTCCCACCCAACAACCGACCAAGGCAAAGGAAAACTACGGTGCCAGCATGAAGAAGAAAGCTCGGATGAAGAGCCACCGGATACGACTACAGGAAGAATTTCAAAATCATAAGAATCCAACACGCGCAAAGAGTTCGAACAACAACAAATGCGTGGCCCGGAGGGTCATGTGGTGGTGTCGATCTACACCAATTCTCGATGCGGTTATTCAACCCGATAAGGAACTGGTGCCACCACTCTTGAGCAACAACAAAAGTGCCTGGAGGATTCTATTGATTATGACTTTGAGGAACACGAAAAGGAAAAGTCCGAGAAAGAAAAAGTCGATGAAGAGGTCGCACTCAAGCCAAAGTCGATGAAGAGGCTGGATTCAGTCAAGTAAAGGCTAACTGGACAAGATGACGGCGAAGTATGATGATTATCTTCTTGGCATACCCTACTCGCTCTAAGGAGGAAACTTCGAACCTCTTAAGGACCACGAATCACCTCACAACTCCTCATCATCGATTCATCTTCTCACTCTTCACCCCACCATCCAAAGGATCCACATCCAAATCAGAAGAAACCAACCGACTCTTGGATATCTCGGGCAAAGACAAGGATTGTTAAAGTCTGTCAAGCGGTCGGGAAGAAAGATGTGACCAATAAAAGTTAGATATACTCACGACAACATCAAACATCTTCATGACGAGATAGAAAAGATGTCTAATGAAAGGAGTATATCCGAAGTTCATGCAACGTGATGTCCAAGGGAACCGAACGAGATGATTAAGGGTTATACTCATCGGTTCTTACTCGACAAAGTTCCGGCGTGACAAGAGAGATGTTCAACAGACAACTCTATCCAAATCTGATGCATTTGGCCAAGAAAACTATAAGATCAACACCTATGACCGTAACAATCAACCCCATCGATCCTATAGTGTTCTCGGATGATGAATTGGTTTCCGGGCTAGTAACTCAAATATCTAAACGATCGCAACATTTACTTATTACAAAGGTAAATTGTTTGAAGCATTCTTTGGAATACCAACTCAAATCGAGATGCGCAGAAGAAGCTCAAAGGCCTAAACGTCTAAGAGACGATGAAGATAAGGATAAGGATAAAGATAACGAACCTAAACGTTCAAAGAAGTGCGGAGAATCATCCTCCATGCCACCTCCACCCCACGGACTCCATCTCAACAACGATCTCCTCCACGCTCTTCTCTCGACAAACCTCGGGACTCGAGTTACCACCCAGACAGAGAAAACAGTGATCACTTGAGTATCTTTGGTGGTGACGATGAGGAAGTCCCCGAGCCCCAAAACAACCCACCTCTCCCGCTTCAACAAAGAAACCATCATCCTCATCAAGGCTAAAGAAAAGAAGAAGACGCTTAAGTCGATGTCGCCTCATGGCTAGACGAAGACGACACCGAGTATGATTGGTTCTCCATACTTGTTGATGCTACTCCCGCCTAAGCGATGATCCGGATATGGTAGAAGGTCATACGTTGGAGCATGCTAAGTTGCTTTGCAAGAAAAGTTCCGAGTGAAGAAGATGACAAAATCGAGTTGAAACGAATCAAGAATGAAGCCTTTCAACTACTCAAAGACATTTCGGAAAGTGCTATTGAAGTTGAATATCACCTTGAAAACATAGCACGAGCCATGTCTAACAACATTGATTGGCTCAACCTCAAGCAAACATCGACTTCACCGGAAGAGACAAGGCTCCATACTACACCGATTGGTCTAAACCTCTACCAACGATTGGCCAACCAGATCAACCTAAGATCCCATTCCGCTACTTCTTCAACAATGATTTGGAATTTCTCCTACATGGTAGCGATAGTTCAAAGAAATACGCTACATCACTTACACTTTCGTTCCGTGAGCCATATACTCCAACTGCATAGCCATCGAAGAAAAGGCTACCCACATGTTTTCCAACAACATGGAACGGTATGACATTGATGCAATGTACGGATTCACCATTGCCCGGCACGCCGATGAATCTACTACAAAAGTCGCCAGTTCGAAAGTCTCAATATGAAGTGTACGGTGATAAAGGGATCGTTCTTTGTTAAGCATGTCACTCTTTCGCCTAAATGGGAATACACCTTCCTCAAGACCGCCGTGGTCAAAAGACAAGACGAAGGGACTATGAATTCGTGAAGCGGACTTTCATAACATGTCTCTCAACGACATTGAAGATCCAGATCTTGCCAAGGTACAGGGAAGAATGAGACAATTCTCGATCGAAATTCAACGTGAATACATCAAGTCCTTGCTCATCTTCATCGAAGCATAGTGATCCAGAACGTGTAGAAGATTTACAACTTGTTGTTGAATCATATCGACTCGTGTCAACCTCACCGCACCTCGCCTAGAACTTCCCGACATCAACCGCCTTCCACAATACACTCGTCAAAGAAACCATTCGAGTAGTTTACCGTAGTGAACTACAACGCAACTATGATGGCGTGTAGAGATCTTCATAAGTTTGGGGATCACACATCGAAGAAGGTCGGGGATGGGTTAGCTTATCGGTTAAAGGAGATACATGAAGGCATCGGTCGAAGAAGCGATGGAATTCTCGGGAAAAGCGGGATGTTAAGAGGATCATCACTCGGATCGATGAAAGGTTGTCTGAAGGGACCGATTGTAACTCTAGAGAGCTTTGTAGGTGGTCGTCCCAAGATACTCTCACGTGCTATCAACGCCTGCTCGCATTCCCGGAGATATTGTTGGACTACCGTACCCTTAAACTGTTTCAATTTCATATTAATTTGGATGTGTGATTATTTAATGACTATAGCTTGTGCACACATCACGATTATACAACCCGTTCTTGTAATGAAAGGACCACGTGGTACGCTTGATTGCCACAATCTTTATAAAAGGAGCGAAAGCTTCTTACTTTTAGTATAACTTATCAAACCTTTCACTTTTAAAAGGTTTTGCTCAAAAGAACAAGTACTTCCCTTATGATTTTCAAAACCTCAAAAGTTTATATCACTTGTTGAGGGGAGTATTTGATTAAAAACTTTGTTCACAAATTGTTCTTTGTGATAATCTTCCCAAAAACTCGAAATGGTCATATTTAATATCAAACGTTATCAAAATAACATTTATATGCCATTTTTGAGGGGAGAAAATTATTGTGATAAGAAATATGTTGATTTGCTATTGAATCTTCGTGTGATAAGACTTAACCCATGAATTGACGAGCTCGAATCATCATAAATCGAAAAGATTTGTCTTACTAGACTTATCCGAGTAGATTGTACCTATTCGAGAAGCTCTTGATAGACATGAACTTTGACGGTTTGACAACCTTCGAGGTTTCTCCACACCTTCAAGGTAGTTATTAGAGCTAGTTGTCACCTAAAAGTCGACAATGTAACTCTTTAACTATGCAACGTAACCGTGTCTCGCGGGGATTGTCTATCTTGAGTCGATCAATTCAAAGTGCGCTCTTCTCTCACCGTGCAAATTTACTGCCTAAACACTTAAGCACGTGTGGAGGGGAGTATTTACGCTAAAAGATAAAACTCTCACGGTGGTACAAAATGTTTTCATTCACAAACACTTTGAGAGATTTTCAAGAAAATGGTTTTGTGGCAACATAGGTTAGTCATGGAGTTATAAGGTGACTAAGGTTAGGAATAACTGTCCTATGATCCGCCAGAGTCGGAGGATCTACCCAAGGACATCACAAATAGTTAGTACTTAGAAGTCCTTAGGTATGATTATAAAAGGAGAAAATGAGAATCGGAGAAAGAAGGAGTTGAAGAATTAAAAGAAAAGCAAAGAAAATGGTGAAAAGAAATAGCCCTCCGTTTATTCAACTTAGGGCGACACCGCTCAATTCATATGCTACGATCATCACTAGATGACACCGGTATTGAAGATAAAAGTCGTCATGGACCCAAAGGCGCATGCACTAAACCTTCTTAGCCACTCAAGTTTCTCCCAATGAAGCTTGTTTCATTCTCACAGGAACCCTACGTAAACTATCGACTTTCTCTTAGAGATTCTTTGGTATTGAAGAAGGAGACCCTCCCTAGTCTCCGCCAGAAAACCAAAGTGCACTATTGAGTCTAGAGCTACGAGATTCATCAAAAGATCTCTTAGGCACACTTGACATTTTATCGCTTGTCGTTCATCAATAAGAACGCAAGTGATACTTTATCGTGTCCTTCACGATCTTAGCAATCTGTCGAGAACATTTATGAGAGGTTCACATGTGATCCTCGGTGATTGAATAGAAACTCCCGCCGAGGTCAACATCAAATGACCACAAGCAGTCACTTTGGTAATTCCCCATGGATTACGCTTAGTGTGTCTCAAACGGTCTGATCGTGAGGTGATGCTTCGGTGTACCTCACGACTCATCCGAACTGTAGGTGTACTTGATACATCGCTTTATCTCACTTGTGGGACTCAGGTTCAGAACGGCCTTTGTGAGAATTAGAGATGTGTTTTCACACTATGTCGTTAACACCTCGAAATTCAAACTTGTAAGTGCTTGAACCCGCTTATTACTAACCGTGTGCATGTTTTCTTCTTATGGAAGCTCGAGCGGACCGATCGTCTGATTCTTCACATGCTCATACTAACATCATCAATAATGCAAGTTCTCTCAAAAGGCAACACAAAGTCGAATGATTCTTCGTCAAATCAAAGAATCTACAAAGTTTAAAGACTAAGAGAACTTCATCGATCGTAATCCAACGTTAAAGAGCGTGTGAGCATGTTGGAGAAAGACGTGGAGACACCGGAGCAACGAAGCGCACTGATGCGATAAACAACAACGTACTATCACTATCATCACAAAGAACAAAGATCAAAGAACAAAGAAAATGATGACGTCAAAACAGAACTGTTCAAAGGAAACAATTTCTCTACTATGGGGAGATTGTTCGAATCAAGACACTTCTTCTCACAAGAAAGAAGAATGTCAGAAGACGTCAAAGCTACTATTACATCTGCACCTACAACGTTTATTACTCTTTCATTCATCACCAACACTTAGGGGGAGATTGTTGGAATCACTCCTAAACCTTAATTCAAGTGTTAGTGATTCATATGTAATAGTTAGCTTAATATGGCCTTTATGTTTGTTATTAAGCTAAGGCTTATGTAGAAGGCCCATAAGCCTTGGCCCAAGCCCATAAGAAGGGAAGGAGTCTAGATGTGTTGCCCTAGCTCCTTGCCCTATAAATACCTCTTGTAAACCTTCTATTAAAGGTTGGTTGTTCAATTCATTCACTTGCACTTTATGCATAACTCTTCTACATATTTATACGTGTGTGTGTGTTTGGTTATTTGTTCATCCGATCACTATCTGTTCTCTATTTCTTATATTGATGCTTGTGTTACAATATGGGAACCTAACAATAAGATAGATGCAGAGTCTATGGACAAGGATGTGGAATTAGAGAAACCGACGGTTGAAAAGCCTGAAGGAGTATCAACATCATTGCACAGGCCTTTGCATCGGTTACGCGATAAATGAAGATATATACAAACACATATTCTATGTTGAAGGGTAGAGTTGAAGACAAGGTTGCAAAAATCGTGAATCGGTATTGAGGCGGTCGACCCTCTTATAGCTTGTAATCGGTATAGGCGGGATTAATCGGATTGACATTTTAGCAAGTTTTGGGTATTTTTGTGTAGTTTTGGGTATTCTCGAAAAAAATTTCCTTAAAAAAATCGTGTAATAGATATAAACAGTGACTATAAGTGATTACATTTGTTTGTAATAGATATAAACAGTAATTATAAGTGATTATAACTAATTTACGGCGCGTTTAGGGTATTTCTGGTAAGATTTCCATGTTTTCGGCAAGTTTGACCATCGTTAACCGCCGTTGACCATGGTTGACGGATTTGTTTGAACGATTTACACAAATCGAAAAGGTCGGTGACCCAGTATCACCTAATCGGTGATTAATCGGCCTTTTAGACCTTTTTTTGCAACACTGGTTGAAGACATATTTGATACATTTTTCTACAAGCTCAACAACGGAAGGAAACTGAATAGAGATTATGACAAACAAATAGTTTGTTGATTATATGAAGAAATCTTCATTCTCATGGGGAAAAACGTTACCAAAACACTTTGATCCGATCATCACAAGAGAGACTCTTAGACCGAGAAAAGAAGCTCCCATTCCCACATGTAACCCGATACCTGTACTCTACAAGTTCAATTTTCCTTTACCTAAAATCTTTAAAAACTATGACTTGTACTACCTTACATATGGAGAACACAAATACCGTTCATACATAGAAAGAAGTACGTCGTTTGAGATATATTCTGATAGGTTTTTGGAAGAAGGGATTTATGCAAAGAAGTTTGTGAAGCTCCAGTTGTCACCACTCAAGTACAATGTAGATGCATATATGGGAATCACACACTTGGATGAAGCTTCTAGGAACTACTTCAAGTTGATTGATCACCAGAACGTGATGCTTTAAAGAGTTGTGTAGATGATTTAAGAGAGGTTGGAACTTCGAGAGTTCTTGAAGCAAATGGAACAATACATTGGAGCTCGAAGTTATCCGAATAAATTTCCAGTCAGGAGAAGACCCCAATGATCTACCTTTAGGGGGAGATTGTTAGGACAAAAAAAGTGTACATCATTACTTAGGGTCTTGTAATATGTAACGTCAAGGATTATTCCGCAAAACCTTGGATTTCATGATGGTAACAAGCATAATTATATGACTGATTAAGGATTAGAGATTGATAAAGAGATATGGTTTCATAAGTGTTTGGTAATGGATATGAAAAAGGGTCGGGATGCATAAATGAAAAGAGGGGTAAGATGGCATGGCATGCCACATCATTTTTTTGCCATGTCACATTTGACGTCATCAATCCAGTCAGTCACGTTCAAAAGCTTCTATTATGTAAGTTTAGATTCAAACAATATCCTTCTTTCTTATGCATATCTCAGTCACCGACTATAGGTTAAGTCCTTGTTTATGTGAAAAATCGGTAAACGGTTCAGCTGCCCGATTCAACCGGTTAAACTGAAAACCGATTGATCGACCGGTTCGATCACTGGTTCGGTAAACATTGTATAAAAGAGTATTCCCAAGTTTTTAATGAAATAAACTAAAAATGTAACATCAAAATTGCAAAGTACCGAAAATCCATGACAAATTTACAAGAAGAAGAAAAATATATGACAGAATCTAGTGAAAAAAGAAGTTGAATGAAGACAAAGAAGAGGAAGTCAATATACCAAGGACACAAATTGTCCTTCACTTCTCTTTCTCTCTTTTTCTTTCATTTATTACCCAAAAAGCCTATGTTTTCTCAACTCCATTTAGATTTTTAAATCTTCACAATATAATAAAAACACATACCATTATTACATCCCCACACACTCTCTCACACACAAACACAAACACAAACGAAAGCTTTTGTGTACTTAGAGAGAGTAGAAATG
Source organism: Chrysanthemum lavandulifolium (assembly GCA_022545495.1). Lineage (NCBI taxonomy): Eukaryota > Viridiplantae > Streptophyta > Magnoliopsida > Asterales > Asteraceae > Chrysanthemum > Chrysanthemum lavandulifolium. Next base: position 38,373 of record JAHFWF010000136.1, on the reverse strand, counting down.
AGATGGGAATTAATTTGCATAGGTGTGGTTGTTGGATGGTTATTCTACAAATATTTCATAGTTAAAAGATGGGGTTTGGAGGAGAGTGGCGGCGGTGGTGGGCGGCGCCGCCTTCAGCCGCCCAGAGGTAGCTCAGGTTGGCCAGTGGTTGGAGAAACTATTGAGTTTATTGCTTCTGGGTTCACTTCTCGTCCTGTTAGTTTCATGGAAAAAAGAAAATCTATGTAAGGCTAGTTTATCACTTTGCATGTGTAAACTTTATGCAGTTTTGCTTGGTCTTTACTAATCAAGTATAGTTACTGCTTAAAAAATATTACTATGTTTGGTTTGAAGATAAAGTTTTCTGTTTTTGTTGTTACATATATATGGAAGATATAAGATAAAACACAATATTGTGTAAAAATTGATTGTGGTGTTGCAATATCTCTACTCAGAAGTTAAAATATGATAATATATCATGTGTGCTAGGTTTTTTTTTTTTTTTTTTTTTTTTTTTATTATTATTATTATTATTATTATTATTATTATTATTATTATTAAATGGAAGCACATCAATGGAATAATTCTATTTTGAGCATAATAGCATGGTTTGTTTTATAAGATAACATTATATGTAAATGTAACTCATTTGAAGTCACCATCAATTAGTAAATTGCTATCCAAATCACTATTAATCATTAGAATGGTTGTATACTGTATATGATATGATGCCAATTGATTAGATGATAGCGACTTCCAAATCAAGGTTGAATATATGAAAAATCACCATGTGATTATGCCTAAAAATATTGAATTACCATCGGAATGCAGCCATATGATTCTAATTTAGATGTCCAATTTGCAAAGTGTTGTACAATGTGGATGTATTTCCGATGGTAATTCAATAGAAATGACATTGGATTTATATTATATGGGTGTATGTATACAGTATAAGTATTTTGGTGTTGTAGAAATCATATCCCCTAATGTTGTTGGTGTGGGTATTACAGTATTGTTTCTATGGCTATTATTGTAGATTGTTTTGAACTTTATATTAGTGTTAGCACTTTTAATATAAAGAAGAGTTAATAGTTCAACAAGTACTTGAAGTTGAAAATATTAAAGTGGTCAATTGAATCTAAAGCATCCCAAGGTTTGGTATATTTTACTAAAAAGTACAAAGAAAATAAATGAACATGTGTAATTGGACATTCTTTTGTCAGTAGGCATGATAATAAAAGTAATATGCAGTAGCACATAAAAGTGCATTAGATCACCCCCACCACATCTTCATGACCATAATCATGTTATCACATAACCAATATCACTTTTTCTGTTTATTATTTGAATTAAGTAAGTTTTTGAGAATTTCCTCCTTTTTGTAAAGTTTGGTTGTTGGTAGTTCCCAACAACAATTGGGTGAGCCAATTGAGCTTAAGACACAGATAGAGAACTTGTGGTTAGAGTAGCAGAAATGCTATACCAACGCATGCATTAGGTGCTTGTACCAGGTTAGAAATGTAGAGTTTTGCTTGTCTAAAAGTGTGAGTTTCATTAAACAACCTACAAGTGACTCTTTCTGTTTTTTTTTTTTTTTTTTAATTTTATTTTATTTTTTTATTATTATTATTATTATTTTTATGTATATTGAATCTCTTAAATATATGTCAGTAAACATGTGATATGAACTCATAATTTTTCATTTTAATGATTGGTGTTGTGCTTGTCATGGAACCCTTTATGCATATCGGTATCATTATTGAGTTTTAGCCTCTTTCCGATTTACCAAAAACTTAGAGTGCCACTTGAACTAGTTAGGTTGGTCAAAGTTGCCCTTTTAGGATAAAAAGTTGGGAGTGTTGCCTCTTATTAAAGTTATATGGAGTCATTGGTTCGTTAAGGTCACATGATATCGTATATTATTCATGGATAGTAACAGTATTGATAATTTAGTGGTATCATAATGTCATGAATTATAGTTGTCGGCTTTTGAATTATTACACCATGTGGAGTGGGGGAGGGGTATTTGTATACTTGGAGTTTTAGAGCATCTTCCATGTTAGCATTACTCGTATCTTTTTGCACTAAATGATGCAGAAGTACCGAAAAGTCACTCTAAAGAGGGAACTTTGATACATATTTAAATCAAAAGAGGGAAAAATGCAAAGGATGTTATTAATTTTTCAGCATACTTGTAAAAGTATTTCACATGCCATTATGACTAAGATGGATCTTTTAGTTTGGTTATCACTAAAGGAATGTGTTTTGGGCATCATTCCAATTACTTTGCATGCCACAGGGTTTTTTTTTTGGGTACTGTTTTTGTTGATACTGTATCATGAGGCGTGGGAAGTAATTTTGATGACTGATCACAATCACCTAAGAAAGATAGGTCTTAGTTCAACTACTTATTACTATTATTTTTGAAAAAAAAAACAGTTGAAATTTCGAAGATTAATTTATGATAATTAACCGAACATGTAAAAAAATTATTTAATTTTGTTAACATAAACTCATAATGAAAGCCTATTCCCGTGCCTTTTTTTTTTTTTTTTTTTTTTGTGAAAAGTTGAATTGAATATATAATCACAAAAAGAGGTTTTATAATTAAGGGTAAGAATCCATGGACAATTCCCATGAATCTAAACATGATCACATCAAATAAAACAATAGCTATATAGTAGCCTATAGCATTCACAGTACTAATACCAACAGTCCATACAGAAAACAAGACAGTCGATCAGTGCATCCATGACTACACAAGCATCCATGACTGCATCTGCATCATTGATGGCAGGACTTTTGCAGGAGCTCTTACCATATTAACATATATGTTTGAAAAGATTGTTGTGTTTATATAAGCATATAAGAATTCTACTGTCATTATACCATATATTTATATTTTGAAAAAAGAAGTAATTCAACTTATGATAAACATCTCTTTGTAAATTTTCTTACACCTTTAACTGTTTTAGCTATTTAAATCATTCTAATGGTACATCGTTTTTCATAGTTATGGGAAGGTGTTCAGGACACACATTTTGGGTAGACCAATCATCGTGTCAACGGACCCAGATGTGAATAAGGTCGTTTTACAGAACCAGGGCAATGTTTTCATACCGAGCTATCCCAAATCAGTCATTGAGTTACTTGGTGAATCTTCAATACTGCAAATAAATGGAGGCATACAAAAGAGACTGCATGCAATTATTGGAGGTTTCTTGAGGTCTCCTCAATTCAAAGCTCGTATCACCAAAGATATCGAGAACTCAGTCAAGCTCACAGTGTCCTCTTGGATGGATCGGAAAAATCCCTACCTCCCTCTTTACCTCCAAGATGAAACCAAAAAGGTATAACCTTTCGACTTTTATGGTTAAACTGATACTTTGACTAAAATTGGTATGACCACGTCAACTTGAATTTCCTCAAGATTGCAGAAATGTTACCTTTTATAGAGTTTAGTGTGGGTAATAATGAGAATGGTTCTCTACTTCAGCTGGTTCAAGTGGTTTAAAGCTGGATCATATAGCTTACACATCCATAGTTTATGTTAACTGAAATATTTCCCGCACAAGTTTCCAAATAGTTCATTAATAGATAAGCGAAACATGTTTCACCCTCTCGATTTACTCACCAAGATGACTAATTGTGACACAGATTACTTTTTCAATTCTTGTGAGATTGTTGATGAGTGTGGAGCCTGGTGAAGATATGGAGTTCCTCAGGATAGAATTCATGGAAGTCATCAAAGGCTTGATTTGTTTACCCATCAAACTACCTGGCTTCAGAATGTATAAATCCCTCCAGGTAATAAATTAATTATTACTGAATATAATGCAGTACTGATTCTTAGCGGATCATGACTGTAAAACATACATGTTGCAGGCTAAAGAGAGAATGCTAAAAATGGTGAGAAAGATAGTAGATGATAGGAAATCAGCAATGGAAAAGAATGAATCCAAAGGTTCGGGTTTGCCGAATGATGTCATTGATGTGTTGCTACGGGATACAGGTGAATCAGATGGGTCTCAACAACGACTGCCGTTGGATTTCATCAGTGGAAATATCATAGAGATGATGATCCCTGGAGAGGACTCGGTGCCCATGATCATGACCCTAGCTGTCAAATACCTAAGTGATAATCCTGCAGCTCTTTCTTGTCTTGTGGTTTGTAACTTGTCTTATCGACTACTTTTGTGTCTACAGCACTTGTGACCTATTTAAAAACAAGGTTTCTATGTTAATGACAGGATGAAAACAACAAGTTAAAGAAGCGGAAGGATGAATCGTGTGAAGAGTATGTTTGGACTGATTATCTGTCTTTGCAGTTTACTCAAGGTGTAAGTTTCTTATATCCTATAGGTAGCAGTGATCGATTCTGAAAGTATGATTTCCTAGATGTCATATGGCTATAGTGTTATAATTTAAAACTTTGCTAGAATGAATAACAGTTCAATAGTCGTTTTATATGTTAAGAAAACTCATAAATAGGATTACAAGGAAAACAAAATTTCTTAATTTTCTATTTTCAGATTTGTAAGAAAAAAGAGGGTATTTAATTTTCCACAAAACATAGAAAACGCGTTCATGTGATATTGTTTTCTATTCTCAAGAAAACAATGGGGGTTACATGGAAAACAAAAAATATATGTTTTGTAGTTTCCCTTGTTAAAGTAGGAAATGCAAATTTTCTGTTTTGTAGAGAATTTGATGGTAAACATTTGATTTGAACGCAATCTGTATTTTTCTTGTTTTGTACAAAATATTTTGTGGAAAACAAGGGTATTTCCTTTTAAGTAAACGCACACATAGGTTTCATATTTTTATCTAATACGTTAGTTGTATAAAATTTTAAAAGCTGGAAAAAGTGTCCATGGGTCTACCCGGCCCAACTCCAACACAACCTGTTTGGACATGTATTAAGAAATTTCATATTTCCTCTAATATATTCTCTGAACGTAGTTTTGAAACTATATTTTTTACTAAAGACATTTAACTTTTAGGTAATAAGTGAAACTCTTCGAATGGCAAACATCATCAATGCCATTTGGAGAAAAGCTCTGGAAAATGTAGAAATTAAAGGCTACTTGATCCCGAAAGGATGGTGTGTTTTAGCATCATTGACTTCTGTTCACATGGATGAAGAGAACTATGAAAATCCCGACAAATTTGATCCTTGGAGATGGGAGGTAAGTAAATAAGTGATGGTTTATGTATTTTATTAGACGTCTATTATACATTTGCTCCATTTTTATAAAACTAATTTAACTGTGTAGAAAACAGGAGCGACTGTTAATTGCAACAAGTTTACACCATTTGGTGGTGGACAACGGTTGTGTCCCGGTTTGGAGTTCTCAAGGCTCGAAATCAGTATTTTTCTTCATCATCTGGTCACCACTTATACTTGGGTTGCGGAAGAAGATCAAATTGTGTATTTTCCTACTGTTAAGACTAGACGAAAGTTACCCATCATTGTGACACCGAAATGAAATGAATCATAAGAAAAGTTATTTGATAAATTGTCAACCATTTTCAAATTTTGACTTGGGGTCAAATTTGTTCCAGTTGTGATGTGCTTATGTCAGTTGTTTTGTGATTTCCAATTTCAATTGGAAAGGTAAAATGTTCACTACAATTACCAAAATGACAAAAAGCAATAAGTTGATTTTGAAAAAATTACAAACAATGCAAGCAATGAGTCACCGCAATAGTATTACAATGGTTGGGGACATACATTTAAAATAAAATCAAAATACATTCAAATTTTGTAACTACTACTAGTTAATCTATATCTATACTACTTATAATGCACGAAGACACATCACTTTTAATTTTAAGACGTACAAGAAATTAAGCATGGTTTACAACACTTTAATGCACCCAATTTTCAGAATTTCAACAAAATAAGCATATTGTACAACAAATAAAGCGTGATGTCATTTTAAGACCAAAATTCTATCAAACAACATTAATGCTATTAAAAACACCCTTTCACCCAAAATTACAACCATTTAAGCACAATGTACAATAGCTGTAACCAATTTTAAGATTTACAACAAAATAAGCATAGTGTAAAACAAAATAAGCATTATGTAATTTTCAGACTTATTTTCAAACTTACAACATTAATGTTATTAAAGTGGTCAATTATTAGGAATTGGAAATTCCATAGTGAAGTGTCGATCACCCCAAATATAATTTAGCATAAGTTAGTTCGTAGACATATCGTTATTTAGTAGTTAATTAGTTAATTAGTAGCGTAGAATAGTTTAGTGTAACACCGTGGAGGAAGGACGGTCTTTCTGCATGTATCACCGATCCACATGTCGATAGGAGGTCGAGTTATGCAGAACTATAAATACCCTTCCATCCATGGAAGGGTGGTGCTTCTCATAATCTAACATTCAACATTTATGAACCAAGTCTCTAGCAAGAACACCTCTCTATCTTTCTCTCTAAATATGGCAAACATGTATTTTGATCATCCAAGACCACCGAATCATCAACACAATAATATATCGATCCTACAAATGGTACGAGCCAAGGTTATTGTGTTTTTTTGATTTGTGGTCCGTTCCATGGTTATTGTTTGTGGTTTTTGGTTCATGTAGTTAAGCGGTTTTGTATCCTTTTAGTGCGAAAATTGTTTTTGGGCAAACAGTGTTTATCTAATATTGGGTAGTTGGTTTTGGTCAAAATAAAATTTTCATATGGTCTAGTCTTTCTGTCTTGTCTCAAAATATTGTCCAAGTATCTGCTTAGGTATTATGCATATCTTTTTTGGATAAGCAGTCAAACATCAACTCGTCATTTTCGGGTCAAAACGTGCATTAATGAAGAATTTTTTGTCTGTTTTCTGGGTGTCTTTGAATATGGTCGGAAAATGGTCGGAAAACTCGCCGGAATATCATATTAGCGACTTGGCCTCATATTTGTCCAGATTCACTGTTTCTCTGTAGCGACTTGGATATCGTTGATTTTTTTGAAAGTCAATAGCGACTTGTGAGTCTAATAAGCATTAGGACTTGTAACAGAAAAAGGGTAGCGAGTTGTTTGAAAATAGCGACTTGGTGTTTGACTATTTAGTCAAATACATGATGCTAGCGACTTGAAAAAATGTTAGCGACTTACTCTGAAAATAATGTTAGCGATTTGCTTTGTCTAATGGTAGCGAGTTGTGACATTAAAAAGGATGTAGCAACTTGACAGAAAATGGTAGATGAAGAATGTAAAGAGACACGACCATAAGACCAAATATAAAATACAACTATAGCTCAACGTGTTATATCATCAGTTTCATTTTGAACATCATTACTCACTCGAACTCAGTCCATGTCAAACCAAACACAAAAACATGAAAATAAATCCAAATCTCAGTTATTCTCTCGTAATATTCATAGCAACATCATGACACTTAAAGGTCAATTAATCGAGAGAAACACACATCATAGATCAAGACATTCAAAGATCTCAGATTCAATCTTCGGGTATATATGACTTTATCCGACCACAAGAGGTCACACCCTAGCTTGAGTATCATCATAGATCTATTAGCGAACTTAAACAGATAAAAGTAAATTTGAAAATGATCTCAGCTTTGATCTCAGCCTCTTGATAACTTTTCGAATCAAATAAATAGATGAAAACCATTTTTAGGTTAACATCTTATTTAAGATTCGTGGTTGTGTTTTAAACAAAAACTGATTCGAATCTAAATCTATGTTAAATCGTTTTTGTTTCATGTCTACACTTACCTTTCCATGACCTCGTCTCTTCCCATCTATGTGGCCACGATAACGAGCCTCAAGCCAACCCTATGGCGAGGTCACCTTGATAGAAAGAAGAGGCGGAATTATTTTGTTAAGATGTTTTAGGGTTTGCATTGTGGCTGTGTTTGTTTGTAAGAAAGAGGAGTGAGGCGGATTTGAGAGAGATTAGGGTTACAGAGTTATTGGTGTGGTTTTAATACCCGAGGGATTAGGGTTATAACTGATTTGGATCAAGGTTTTGTCAGCATGGGCCGAACTCTTGGTTCATTTTTTTTTGGATTTGGTATTATTTTGACTGGGCCCGGGCATGCATTTTACTATGAGGAACGTGACTGGGCTTTGGAATTAAGTTATCATGGGCTGATGCAATATGTGAACATATCTAACGTGACAAGTGCTTACACGTTTTGATATTTTAAGCTCGAGCAAAATATTAATTGTAACATTAATATTAACGATTAATCATAATATTAATGTAATTTAAGTGCTTGAGGGTATGTGGGCTTGGACAAACAACGTGTCGGATTTGATATGTGTGCTGTCAATATTGGATCATGGGTTTTCAATTCTAGACCAGATGATTATTGTTGACAATGATTTTTGACGATGAGATGTTTGATACTAGATTTGATGATGAGTTATGATTCTGAGATTTATTGTGTTTTGAGGTTTGGTACTTTGACATACACATGATCACGGCGGATACTACTTCACGGCTTGAATTAATGATTGACCAATGTTGACTGCTGGGCTGTTTGGATGATATTTCTTATTTGGATTTGAAGTGAGGTTTTCCAGGCGCGTTTACTTATTTCGTCTTCTTTCTTTCTACCCTTTCCGCAAAGATGACTTGTTTGGGCATTTATAGATGGTGATAAAGACTTGGCTATTTAGTTACGGTTGTGATTCTTTCTCGCTTAACCCACAACGTAACTATCACTTTGGTGTCTCACGCAGTTGAGGATACGTCAAGAGGTTTTGTACATTGGGTACACCGTTTCTTCTTCACAAGGATTAGTACAAGTTTAAGTAACAAATCTGGGGAATTTCACTTCATGATCAAGTTTGGCATATCGGGTTTACTTCACCTTGTTGTTACTGCAATAGCCTACATATTATGTGAATGATGTGTTTACCAGAGTGTTTATTGGATGGTTGATGATGTTGATGATGCTGGATAATGAACCACTGCATGTTCCCCTAAAACAGATATTCACCGAAACCAATATTGTCACAACACATTCAAGCTGACGTTGTTTACGGTTTAGTCTTGATTTTGTAAAATCCCGCGAAAGAAACTATTTCTCGGTTTAAATCATAGACTTGTAAAATCCGTGACAATGGAAACATCCCGGTAAAAGTAAAGTGCATTTCCGGATCTTTCTTACGGTTTACTCTTGGTTTTGTAAAATCCATGAAAGAAACTATTTCTCGGTTTAAACTATAGAATTGTAAAATCCGTATTTATGGATTCATCACGGAGAAAATAAAGTGTATCTCGGGATCTTATCGATGTTGGTGCTACGGTTTACGCTTGAAGAAGGATAAAAGGTGTGCTTCATAAATTGGATGTGTGTTTGGATATCGTCATGGCGGTTTGGTTATTACTTGGTTTTACGGGGTTATGTGCTTTTAACCATGGTCGGGATGAAACCATTATCAAAGTTTATTTAAATGTCAAAGAAGGCTAGATTTGAGCAGTTCAGAAGATGTGACAACGGCGTTAATTCAGTATTATTTATTTGAGGTTGAAGTGAAATATCACGGGCTAGTTTACTTAGTATCTGAAAGTATCGGGGATGGTTGGATGAAGATTCTTCAAGATTCTTGTTCGAGCTTATTATCAAAAACGAAGACTTAGAAATCTAGTTATTGTTGGGTGACTTTTACCCTTTCTTTTACCACTTGGGGGAATTGGGCTCATACCACCACAAAATAACTATCACTTTAAGGAGTTACATTGTAGTGCTCAGTGTCACATTCAATTGTGGATTTTCAAGAGGTAATATACGTCTTATACTTGATGGTTGGTTGGTTGAAGAGTATAGAGTACATAGAGAGTACTTAGAGATGCTAATGGAAATCTGCATCGCTCTTTGTTACATATGTGCAAGTATAAGTCACTAGTTCGGGTTAGTTTACTTCAGGGTCAAATTCATCATATTGGGGTATCTCCATCAGCTGTCACTACAAAGAGCCTACTGAATGATAATGGTGATATTTACATGTTTTGCCAAGAGATTGAAAAGAGAGAGATTATGACGTCTGTTCACAACAGTTCAGGCCTCGTACTTCATCATAATGACGTTTGAACACAACAGTTCAAGCCTCGTTCTCTAAAGAAAAGAAAAGTGTACGTGTCAGTGCGCTTTATCTTCTGAAGAAGAGAAATCTTCTTATTATGACCATTCTCATCAACGTGTACTTTTTCCATGTGCTTCAGTCATCAAGTGAACCGGACTAACGTTGATTGTTTTCTTATTCTACTTGCTCAACTATAATGACGATGGCGACATCCTGTGCTAATTTTGCGGGGGAGAAGTGTGAATGGAATACATTTGGATGATTTCACTTATTTAGTCAAGAATGGCAACTTCGTCTGCAATTCTTGAGGGGGAGAAGAAGTGTGAAACTACTGCATGATGATTGATATACGAGAATAAATGGTCAAACGGCTCCTAACTCATGTAAGAACCGAGCCTCTTCTTATCGGGGTCATCTTCACATGGAGTTGTTCTTCTAAGAGCCATTGGTTGACATCTTCACTCGGATTGATGAGTTTATCGACAAAGTGCTTCCAGTTAATGCTTCACGTATACATCAACATGATGATTCCGAACAATCTCTATTCTTTTTTGATGTGATTGGTAGTTTGGTGTTACCATCTTGTGTGTTCGTTGCGGCACGATTCTTGATTTCCTTGATGAACATCTTTACGTTCTTGGTTGATTGGGAGGATTTTAGTTAAGGGATTTGCAAGATGTAAGTTAATCGGGATGCTTTTGGTGGGATGCTTTTGGTGTGAGTTGAAGATGTTAACTATCTATTCCCTAACTGGACAATCTTGAAGAAGGTCGAGTCTACAGTCTGTTTTACATTTTCTGCTACATGTTAGAAGACTAAAGACGAGTTGCAGTTAACTATCTAAAGACTTCTTCTTAATTCATGGCATTTATCAAACAGATTGTCTGTTTAGGGGATATCACTAATTGGGGGAGAGTGAAATGTCGAATTTAATCCCCAATTAGACTTGCTCATATTCTTAAGCAAGTTGATTCTCATAAGAGTTCAAGTGTTCTTCTCAACAAATTTCTAGTATACGGGCTTACAATGAGTTGCTGATTCTGAAGTGTCAAAACCAGCAAGGGGGAAGGAGACACACATTTAAACACAAAGCGAGTAAACTTGATGAACTTAATTCGTCTAAGTGATTGAAGATATCCCGGGAAGACAAATGTCTTAACCGCAGAGAATCTCAAGGTTTTACTCATCTAGGCTTTTAGTGTTATTATTCCAACGACGTGGGGGAAGTGATGTAAATGAAAGTTTCTGAAGATGAAAGAGGTACACAAGTATGACATATTCAGGGGAGATAAATGTATAACATGAAGGAGGTGTTATCAGTTATTCTTTCGGTGGGAATGTGTGTACTTCGGGTTCTTGAGCTTCATACACGATCATCAGGGAAGAAAAATGTAAACATGGGGAGGTGTTTTCATTCCCCTCATGATGTGTATTGGGAGAGCTCTTGGTATTGGTGTACTTGGTTCTCGAGCTTCATACACGATCATCGGGGAAGAAAATGTGAACATGGGAGGTGTTTTCATTCCCTCATGGTGTGTATTCGGGAGAGTTCTTGAGCATTATTCTAAGAGACGGGCTGCATCATTTGAACTACTCGGGAAGCGTTCTTTGACACCTTTTTGGAATGGACTGCTTCAGACTTCAGTGGAAAAGGAATTTTAGAAGAGTTATTTAAAGCGTGGGATGAAACGTTGCTGTTATTCTAATGGATGATATAACCCCGAACGATGAATCACGGTGATTATTCTTAATAGGAGCAGCAAGTTCGATGATAATGGTGTGCTTCTTTGTGCACCTGGCTAAGGGAAGCTTGAAAGAAAGCTTTGAATCCTTTCACTAAAGGATTTTCGGTTTGGGGAAGCCAAAGTCTCACTTTCAAGTGGCTCAATTTCTCTCTTCGATTCAAGAGTCTTGGAAGCTTTGGTGGTGAATGTTTAAGAGATGATGACTTCTTTCTTCTACGACGTGCGGCTCGATATCCTTATCTCGGTACTCGTATCATCATCTTCTTAAATTATATCATCTATTCTATCTTTGTATATATTTATTAAAAACCAAATACAAAAATATAAAACCAGAGAAAGAAAATAGAAAATTATAAAACAGACAAAAACCCATAAAAATCAGAAAATTTAAAAAATACCAAAAATATTGTTTTCTCATGACATGTCTTCTGGTATCGATAACATCTGCGGTCTTAGAAATGTCATTCAATAATGGCACGGGACCATAGATGAAGTTAGACCAGGAGGTGTAAATATTCTTTTCTAAACATGTCTCAAAATATGGCTTACGCTTATTTCGATCAGAACCCGCGCTTAAACAATGGCTTGCTATTATTTCGATAGCAACCCGCTCTTCAAGGAAGGAAAGTCTTTGCGCTAAACCAGCCAAATATTTCGCACTTACCCTAATAACAAAATGAGGAAAGTATGTCAAGGATCACTGTTCCTACTCAAATATTTTTCCGTCTAAAATTTTTCGTAAAAATATTTGTTTTAACAAAATGGTGGTTAATGAGTTGCAAAATCAATCAGTTTCATAAGTTTTACTAATTTGCAAAACTCAATCAATGACTTCAGCGTTTTTAAATCTTTTCAGAAAAAGAGTCATTGATTGAGGGAGAGAATGTTTTCAAATTTACATCTTCTGACGGGCTTTCTTAATCATCCTACGTGCTTATCTGTAAAATATAATTGCCTATGTTGAAGGACTAGGTTTCTAGGGTGTGATTGTTAGGATTAGATGATTATAAATTGATAAACACATTATTCCCATGCCTATGTATGATTTGATTGATATGTTGAATTGACTTTTATTAGTCGATTGCTGTTTGGGTGATGTCGACCACCATATATCCAGTATGTGTGTTCACTAACGATGTCAGGTATATTGGTATATAAGAATGTTCCCGATCCGGATCCCACAAATGAAGATGATTGGATGCCGAAAGGAAAGGGTAACTATATCTTGGGTTGACAAATGAAGAAACGGAGCTTAATTGGACTTCTATGGAGAGTTGGCATGGAAAAATGCAACGTAAGAGGTCTCACTGCATCAGCAGATGATTTTCATCAGTTTTAGTCCTTTATAGGCACTCCTGGCTCCATGTGCCAAACAATTTCAAATACACAATGCACATGTTGAGGAGGAGGATTTATCCAAAAACAAGATGAGTATTTAAACCTGGCCACATATTCTCCAATGTTTTCCAAACCTGATTAAATCACTTGAGATCCAAAATCTCAAAGGGTTTGATATTTTTGATCGGGGGAGAATTTGTGATTTAATAATGAAACTTGATATAAGATGATCGTTTTGATTTAAAGTGCAAGTTCTCTCTAATATGTGCCAAACTCTTTCATTTATTGATGCACATATTGAGGGGGAGCGAATGGTTTCTTAAATGGCTTTTGTATTCGTGGATGTGCTTCAAATGAACTCTTGCCTCTATGTGATAAAATGATTTCAAATATCCTATGCACATATTGAGGGGGAGAATTTTACCATGAAAATCAAATGGTTTTTTCGTATGAAAATTGTGATCAAAGAAAATATTTCAAAGTCCTCTTGCCTCCATGTGCTAAACAATTTCTAAATCATATGCACATGTTGAGGGGGAGGTTTTCTAAATGATCAAACTATTAAGGTACAAAATGCTTTGATCTCGTATCTCAAGTACCTTGATTGATTTTCCAAATGATTTTTCAATTGGTTATAAGGAAGAATGAACTGTACCAAAAGACTGACCAATTTAGTTTATGCATGGTGTTATAAGGATGGTTAGGTTAGGTATTAGTTCCCACGATCCGCCGTAACCGGAGGGATCTACCGAGGACAATCCACTAGATAGTGTAGAGTCCTTAGTTATATTGAAAAAGGAGAAAATGAGAAATGGGAAGAGTGCGGAACGAGACGAGCTAGTCTTGGAATAAACCCAACAAGGTTCTAGTTATGAAGTCTCGGTAAGCAATCAAGGGTTGAAGAATGAAAAGAAATGAATATGAAAAGGGTGAAAAGAAATAGCCCTCCAATAATTCAACCTTAGGGCGTGAACGGGTTCAATACATATGCTAACGGTGGTTACTAATGTAACAACGGTATTGAAGACAAGGCGTCATGGACCCGATGACGCCGCACTAACCTTCCCAAGCTACCAAGTTCCTCTTAAAAGGACTTGTTTCATTCTCACGGGAGCCGACATTATCTATCGACTTTCTCTTAGAGATTGTTGATATTGAAGAAGAGACCCTCTCCCAGTCTCCTAAGCATAGGAACCAAATGTGCACAATTGAGTCTAGAGCCAAGAGATCATCCACAATATCTCATTAGGACACAAAATTAATGAAGACTTGCTGTTTCACACAATGTGGAAAGTAAGAATATATTAAGAGTCCTACGCCTTATCCTTGTGGTATTGCTGAACATCCGAGTGATATGAAAATATTCACGATGAAGATGGAAATCATTCAGAGCCAACATCAAACAAGCTCTTGGTGGGTGACATGTGAGATCTTTTCTAAAGATCAAGCTTGTGACAACCGGATAGAAGCGATGAGGCGATTCACCGTGAATCAACCTTGGTCCGTGAAATGAATTGACGAATACTTTTGAAAAACCGTTCGATGTGCAAAACTTCTTTTCTCTAGCACATCGAATGAGTATTCATTTCAAATTCAAAAGTATCTCCGATTGAAAATACTTTTAGAAAAACCATTCGATGTGCGAATCTCTTCTTTTCACTAAGACGTCGAATGTGTACTCATTCTCTAATACAAAAAGTATTTTGATTGAAAATTGATCTTTCTCATAAAACCTTCGTTGTATTGCAAAACTCTTTCTTCAAGCAATACGCGATTGTTTTCAAATCATTTTCATCAATCGGTGAATCTCAATTAGTCGGTTCACTCACTCCGTGTTGTCTTCTTTGAGACGTTCGGTTTGAGAACAACTAGAACAACCGCGAAACCTGTAAGGAAAAGATTCTTAGGAATCCTACTTGATCACAAAAGACTTGTATCGATCAACGGGAACCGTGGGCCGTGTACCTCAATTCAACGAAAATGATCAAAGACACTTTCGTGTGTTTTATTGCTAACTGTTGTTTGCAGGTACACTTGGACGGTTGCAGCTGATCAGAATTGAGGAGTCAATCCAAAGCCGCATGTTAGGAATTAGAAAATTCCATAGTGAAGAGTCGGTCACCCCAAATGTTATCTAGCTTAAGTTAGCTCGTAGACTTGTCATTAGTTACGTTATTTAGTAGTTTATTTATTAGTTTGTAGCGTAGTATAGTTTAGTGCAACACCGTGGAGGAAGGACGGGTCTTTACCCACTGTATCCCCGATCCACGTGCCGATGGGAGGTCGTGTATTGTGTAGATAAATACCCTTCCATCCATGGAAGGGTGGTGCTTCTCATAATCTAACATTCAACATTTGTGTAAACCTCTAGCAAGAACACCCTCTCTCTCTCTACTAACTCTCTAACTATGGCAAACATGTATTTTGATCATCCAAGACCACCCGAATCATCAACACAATAAAATAACGATCCTATAATTGGTACCAGAGCCATGGTTATTGTGTTGATTTGTGTGGTTTTCGTACCATGGTTATTGTGTTTCATTGATTTATGTTGGTTCGAATAGTGTTTTAAAAACTGTTTCTGTATCATTTTTTGGTCAAAAGATTATGTCTTTCTTATTCTTATGGTGTATGCAGCTTTTAAACAACTCTTATCTTGGTTTATCAAGTCATGGTCTCAACATTTTTGCCGGTTTGTGTCTTCTTTTCATCCATTCGGTCATTTTAATGGGTTATATAATCTGACTTTTGTCAAGTTTTAAGGTGTATTTTAAGTCTTGGTAACCATAGTCGAATACACGCCTCATAATGTCATCCGTCAAAACGAGAACAAATGGGTCAAAACAGATGCAGTCTTGTGGTTACTCTTCATGGCGAGTTGGTTTAATCTACCTAGCGACTTGTCATTTTTGGTAGCGATTTGGGCTAGCGACTTGTTATTGAACAAGTTAGCGATTTATGTGTTTAATGATATAGCGACTTGGTGACGGTTTGATTTTTGAGTCAAACTGAAAAGCTAGCGACTTGACAGACCTAGTGACTTAATGGTAGCGAGTTGTGACTTAAAGTGCTAGCGACTTGGGCTAAATACCTCAGCTAGCGACTTGCTTATAAATGGTTAGCGACTTGGTAAGATTCTTACAGTTAGCAACTTGACTCTAAATTTTGGCTAGCGACTTACGGAAAGGATGAAGAAGAAGTGACCACATGACACGACCACTACACCATATACCAAAACTAATTCAACCTCAGGATAACCATCATCGGTCCAAGATCAATCCGTCATCTACAAATCATCTACCAACAATTACACAAAACAACAACTCTACCTCAACATACTTAATACCAAATTACCATCTCGACTTCAGGTTCATCACCATCATTAGCCTCACAGATCTAGCACTTATTCACTTATAACTAAAAAGTAAAAACATGGTAAACTTTTTGTGAGTCTCGATTCGGGTCGAGCATATTTATTGAACATTCAAGACCATCAAAAGGTTTATGCCACGAAACCCTCTCATCACAGATCCTATTTGAAGTCTAAACCTCATAAATATTCGAATATAAAAGTAGAGACTAAAACAACCTTGTTTCATCTCCTCTTTCATTCGGTGACAAGAAAAAAAAATGTATTTGAAAATGATCTCAGCCTTGATCCGTTTGTGTTAGGTTCATCAAACACATAGACCTTAAAGATCTATACACAAATGATCGTGTGCCTCATGGATCTAAAACGTTTTCTTTTGTTTTGTTGTTAATATTCGAATCTTGAAGAAATGATTTTAACAAGTATGTTAACTCATTTCTTTGACTCGTTTGAAACTCAATAACAACAAAAGTTAAAGATTAAACCTACCTTGTTTTGAGCCTCGTCCATATACTGTAACCATCCCTGTGGCTCTAATAACGAGTCCAAGCCATCTCTGTGGCGATGTCTTCTTGTATAACGTGATAAACAAAAAATTAGATAGTAGATCCATCGTTGATATGAAACGTTTTAGTATAATGAGGGTTACAAAAGTTTGTTTGGATCTTGTTTTGTGATGGAGTCTGTGTTCTTTATGAGATTTGGTAAAGTGGTTGAGAGAGGCGACCATTAAGTGAACTAGGGTTTGAGGTATAACAAGTTTTAGGTCATGAATGATTAAGTGATGTTTTATACCCGTTAACTTAGATATGACTCGATATTATTCATGGGCCTCGTGGTATTGTGGTATTGTGGGCCGTGGTTAGTTAATGAGATTTGATTCATGGACCTTGATCCGTGTAATATGATTTGTGACAAATACTCGTGATGTGGATTTGAAATGGAATGGACTGGAATTAAATATTTGTGATCTTGCTTAAATCCGTCCATTGGTCGAGACTTAATTCACTTGGTCTAATAATTTTTGGACTGGAATGTGTTTTGTTATCCGAATATTTTTAAGTAAAATCATATTGGATACAAATCGTTAAGACTTGGTGTTATTAAGTATGGTATTTTGGTCATACAATTTCACGGAGGATACTAAAGTCACGGCTTAGTGTACTTTGTGTTGGACCGAGTGGTGTACTAATAGTTAAAACCGAACATGGGCCGTGAGATTATGATCGGATGGATTATTAGATCGGGTATTATTTGTGAATCGGGTCCAAAGTATCATCAAAAAAATTTATACCAAAGTCTTTCATTTGATGGTTAAGAGTTATTTGGACCAGGCTTGGAATTGAATGTGGGATGCTTAAATTCAGATTATCATGGGTTGTGACTTGGATTGGAAATGATAGTAACTTCATGGACCGTGCCCCGATTATTCAAGTAACCAAGCTTGGGCCGTACACATGATTGGGTCAGATGGGCTTCTCAAGGGATTTGATTGATTATGTGATTTGGTAATGAGACTTGATGTGTTGTGCGGTTTAACACTTTGTTGTATACATTTTCACTAAGAATATTATGTCACGTCTTGAAGTGTTTATTGGAAAATGTTGACTACGGGGTTGTTTGGACGATATTTCTTATTTGGATGTGAAGTGAGGTTTTTCCGGGCGCGTCTACTTAATTCGTCTTCTTACTTTCTACCCTTCCGCGAAGATGACTTGTTTAGGCATTTATAGTGTGTGATAAAGACTTGGCTATCTAGTTACTTTTGTGATTCTTTCTCGCTTAACCCATAGCGTAACTATCACTTGATGTCTCACTGTTGAGGATCGTCAAGAGGTTTTGTACATTGGGTACACCGTTTCTTCTTCACAAGGTTTAGTACAAGTTTAAGTAACAAATCTGGGAATTTTACTTCATGATCAAGTTTGGCATATCGGGTTTACTTCACCATGTTGTCACTGCGATAGCCGACAGAATGCGTGAATGACGTGTTTACCAAAGTGTTTATTGGATGGTTGATGATAATGTTGATGGTGGATAATGAACCGTTGATGAACCGCTGCATGTTCTCCTAAAACAGATATTCACCGAAACCAAAATTGTCATAACACATTCAAACTGATATTGTTTACGGTTTTGTCTTGATTTTGTAAAATCCAGCGAAAGAACCTATTTCTCGGTTTAAATCATAGACTTGTAAATCCGTGACAATGGAAACATCTGGTAAAAGTAAAGTGCATTTCGGATCTATCTTACGGGTTATTCTTGGTTTTGTAAAATCCTTGAAAGAAACTATTTCTCGGTTTAAACTATAGAATTGTAAAATCCGTTATGATGAAACCATCTTGGAGAAAGGAAAGCATGTCTCGGGGTCTTCGATCTTTGGTGTTACGGGTTCTGTTTGAAGAAGGGATAAAAGGGTGTACTTCATAAATTGGATGTGTGTTGGATATTCGTCATGGCGCTTAGTTATTGCTTGGTTTTACGGGGTTCTATGCTTTTAACCATGGTGGGATGAAACCATTATCAAAGTTCATTCAAATGTCAAAGAAGGCTAGATTTGAGCGATTCGAAGATGTGACAACAAGCGTTAATTGATGATTATTTATTTGAGGTTGAAGTGAATTATCACGGATGAGTGTATTTAGTATCCGAAGGTATCGGGATGGATGGATGAAGATTCTTCATGATCCTTGTTCGAGCTTATTATCAAAACGAAGACTTGGAAATCTAGTTATTGTTGGGTGACTTTTACCTCTTCTTTACCACTTGGGGAATTGGGCTCTTATCACCACAAAATAACTATCACTTAAAGGAGTTACGTTGTAGTGCTCGATGGTCACATTCAATTGTGGATTTTCAAGAGGTAATGTCGTCTATTACTTGATGGTTGGTTGGTTGAGGAGTATAGAGTACTTAGAGATTCAAATGGGCATGAAGTCTCGGCACGCTCTTTGTTACATATGTGCAAGTATAAGTCATGAGTTCGGGTTAGTTTACCTCGTGGTCAAATTCATCATATTAGGTTATCTCCATCACCGTCACTACAAAGAGCCTCTTGAATGATAATGGGTTGATTACATGTTTTGCTAAGAGAGCCGAAAAGAGAGATTATGGCGTCTGTTCACATCGATTCGGGGCCTCGTACTCCAAAGAAAAGAAATGTGTGCGTTTGATGCGCATTATCTTATAAAGAAGAAAATCTTCTTATGACGTATGAACACGCAGTTCATGCCTCGTACTCAAAGAAAAGAAAAGTGTATCGCTTTATGCGCTTTATCTTACGAAGAAGATAAATCTTCTCATAATGACCATTCTCATCAACATGCTTCATACTTTTTCCATGCGCTTGATCATCGGTGAACCGGGCTACCAGTGATTGTTTTCTCATTCCACTTGCTCGATTATAATGAAGATGGCGACATCATGTGCTGATTTTGTGGAGGAGAAGTGTGAATAGACTACATTTGGATAATGTTCACTTGTTTAATCAAGAATGGCATCTCCGTATGCAATTCTTGAGGGGAGAAAAGTGTGAATTTTTGCATTGTTGATTGATATTAGAGAATACAAATGGTCATCGGCTCTAAACTCATGTAAGAACCGAGCTTCTTCTTATCGGGTCATCTTTACATGGGTTTTCTCTTCTAAGACCGTTGGTTGACATCTTCACTCGGATTGATGAGTTTATTGACAAAGTGCTTCCGGTTAATGCTTCACGTGCACATCAACATGATGATTCGAACAACCTTTTGTTCTTGTTTGATGTGATTGGTAGTTTGGTGTTACCATCTTGTGTGTTCGTTCTTGCACGATTCTTGATTTCCTTGATGAACATCTTTACATTCTTGTTTGATTGGGAGGATTTTAGTTAAGGGTTTGCAAGATGTAAGTTGATTGGGATGCTTTTGGCGATGTTCTTGTTTTGGTGAGTTGAAGATGTTAACTATCTATTCCCAATGGACAATCTTGAAGAAGGTCGAGTCTGGTCTATTCTACATTTTCTCTACATGTTAGAAGACTAAAGGCGAGTTGCGATTGATTATCAAAGACTTCTTCTTAATCTGGTCATTCATCATCAGATTATCGGTTTAGGGAGAGCACTAATTGGGGAGAGTGATATGTCGAATTTAAGCCCCAATTAGACTTGCTCATATTCTTGACAAGTTGATTCTCACAAAGACTTCTAAGGTTCTTCTCATGATTTCTTGTATCTGGGCTTTCAAAGTGTTCTTTGATTACAAGTGTCAAAACCGACAAGGGGAAGGAGACACGTATCTAAGCGAGTAAACTTGATGAACTTAATACTTCTAAGTAATTGAAGATATCCAGGAAGACAAATGTTATTACATGAGAGAAACTCAAGGTTTGACTCATGGCGAGTAAACTTGATGGACTTAATACTTCTAAGTGATTGAAGTTATCCGGAAAACAAATGTCATGACCGCAGAGAAACTCGAGGTTTTACTCATCAGCGTTTAGTGTTCTTATTCCAACTATGTGGGAAAAGAGATGGAAGAGTTAGTTTCGAGGAAGATGAAAGAGGTACACAAGTGTATGATGATTTTGATGTTATCACAATCATCGAGGAAGAGATTGTGTACATTGGGGATGCTCAGTTGTTTTACTTGAGGGCTTAATCGTGATTCGAGATATAATCACTTATTCGGTGTTGACATCCGCAGAGATTGTCACCCGAGATAATCGATGATTCGGCACGCTTCTTCAATGTTATCGGTTATTCTCTTTGGGCATTCGGGTACTTGGTTCTTGAGCTTCATACACTTTCTTGAGGAGAAAAGTATACATCGGGGTTATTCTTTGGCTATTGGACTTAATCGCTACTTGATGGTATAAGTTTCTTTGTCTTCGGTATGTGTATTCGGGTTCGTGAGCTCTAGTCTAAGAGATCGACCGCATCATTTCAACTACGTGGGGAAGTTGTCTCTTGACACCTTTCGGAATGGATTGCTTGAGACGTCGTGAAAAGAAATTTGAGAAGAGTTATTTATGTGTGGGATGATACGTTCTCGTTCTTGCCGATGATATAACCTCGAACGAAGAATCACGGTGATTATTCTTGAAAGGAGCGACAAGTTCGATGATAATGGTGTGCTTCTTTGTGCACTGGCAAGAGAAGCTTGAAGAAAGCTTTGAATCGCTCGGCTAAAGGATTTTCGGTTTGGGGAAAGTCGCCAAAGTCTCACTTTCGAGTTGGTTCAATTTCTTTCTTGATTCAAGAGCCTGGAAGCTTTGGTGGTGAATGTTTAAGAGTTGATGACTTCTATCTTCTATGACGTCTTTTCGATATCCTTATCTCGGTATCATATCATCATCCTCTTTAACTATATCATCTACTCTATCCTTGTAAATATTTATTTGAAAAACAAAATACAAAATTATAAAACCTTCAAAAATCAAATAGAAAAATATAAAACGTTCAAAAATATTGTCAATTTGTCATGTCTTTCATGGTTCGATAATATCTCGGTCTTTGTCTTTGTCATTCAAAGAATGACACGGGACTTTAGATGTTGTTCGAATTCTTAAAAAAAAAAAAAAAAAAAGAGAAAGAGAAACAATGGTTTATTGTCATCTTCGAGGCAATAACCGGTTTTAAAAGAAAAACGAGCCATGTTTTATCATGTTTTCAAAATTCCATGCTCGATTCTATAAACATTCATCTATGAAAACTAAATGCTTTGAAAAATAACTCGGTCTCTATTTTTGATAATCATCAGGACTTATTTGTCAAAATCTCTATCTCGAATCAACAACCTATGTCATTGATTGAGGGGAGAATAATTTCAATTAAATTAAAAGTTATTTGGCATTAAATTGTTTTAAAAAGATGTACATGCATGTTTTATCAATGAAGTCGATCCTTATCGGTTCAAACGCTTTCATAATCAAGTCACAATTCTCCTTAAAGCTTTCAAAATCAATTTAAATCTATAAGAGATCACAATCTCAAATGATTTGATAATTGTGATCGGGGAGAATGTGTGATTTAAATTAGTTTAAAGCGATAATTCGGTAAATGGTTTTATAAGGATGTACATCTTTGTCCTTCCCACATGTGACAAGCGATTTCAAATTTTCCATGCACATGTTGAGGGAGCATCTATCTTAAACCTATGATTTGAAATGTGATCAACTTATCTCAATGTGCGGGTTCCTCAGTATGTGCAAAACTCTCTTGAACCCCGAGGCATATATGAGGGGAGCAATTATGAAACCTCATCCTTCCCTAAATGCTCTATCTACTTGATTTGATGTGGGAAGTGATGTTGATATCTTTAGAAAATGGCAATCAAAGAAGTTAATTCTTTCTCTTGCCTTCGTGTGCAAAACTTTTCTAATACTTGATGCACATGTTGAGGGAGTTCTAGTTCTAAAAATATCAAAAACAATTTGGTACAAAATGCTTTGATAATATATCATAAGTATCGAATTGATTTTCAAATGGTTTTCAATTGGTTCCATATGGCGGATGAACAATACCAAAGATCTACCAACTTTACTTTATGTATGGTGATATAAGGATGATAAGGTTAGGTTTTGTTCCCATGATCCGCTGAGCCGGAGGGATCTACCAGGGACAATCCACTGGTTAGTGTAGAAGTCCTTGGGTATGATGATAAAGGAGAAAAGTGAGATATGGGAAGAGTGCGGTGAGTCGAGCTAATCTTGAAATAAACCCAACAAGGTTCTAGCTATGAAGTCTCGGTAAGCGACTTGGGGTTGAAGAATTAAAAGAATTGAATGAGAAAAGGGTGAAAACAAATAGCCCTCCATTTATTCAACCTTAGGACGAAACCGGGTTCACTTCATATACTCTTGATGGTAACATCGGTATTGAAGACAAGGCGTCATGGACCCGGTGGCCGACTGCACTTCAACTTTCCAAACCACTCAAGTTCCTCTTAAAAGGACTTGTTTCATTCTCACGAGGCCAGAGCATTATCTATCGACTTTCTCTTAGAGTTTGTTGATATTGAAGAAGGAGACCCTCTCCCAGTCTCCGGGGATCAATTATGCACAAATTGAGTCTAGAGCCACGAGATCATTAATAAATCTTGTTAGGACACTAAATTCTTAAAAACTTAGCATTTCACACAATATGGAAAGTAAGTATATATTAAGAGTCCTACGCATTATCCTTGTGGTATTGCGGAACATCCGAGTGATATGTAAAAATATTCACAATGAAGATGGAAATCCTTCTAGAGCCAACATCTAACAAGCTCTTGGTGGGTGACATGTGAAATCTTGCAAGAGATCAAGCTTGTGACAAGCGGATAGAAACGATGGGAGATTCATTCTTGAATCAACCTTGGTCGAGAATGGAATTGTGAATACTTTTGGAAAAACCGTTCGATGTGCAAACCTTCTTTCTCTCTCACGTCGAATGTGTACTCATGTTTTCAAACTCAAAGGTATATCGATTGAAAATACTTTTAGAAAAACCGTTCGATGTGCGGATCTCTTCTTTTCGCTAACGTCGAATGTGCACTCATTCTCTAATACAAAAGTATTTTGATTGAAAATTGATCTTTCTCATAAAACCTTCGTCAGTATTGCAAAACTCTTTCTTCAAGCAATACGCGATTGCTTTTCAAATCATTTTCATCAATCGGTGAATCTCGATTCATTGGTTCACTCGCTCCGTGTTGTCTTCTTTGAGACGTTCGGTTTGAGAAACGACTAGAGCATTGCGAAACCTGTCGAGAGATTCTTAGGAATCATACGATCACAGTGGTACTTGTCTTGATCAGCGAGGAACCGTGGGCGTGTACCTCGATTCGGTAGTGGTCAAAGACACTTTCGTGTGTTTTATTGCTAGCGTTGTTTGCGGTACATTTGACGGTTGCGGTGATCGGAATTGAGAGTCAATCAAAGCCGCATGCTCACAAAGATCCACATAATTTGAAGAAATCATGGTGGTGCATATCTACATAACTTTGGTTACGATATTTTTATACTATGCTTACCTTTCTGTGCTTTGCAAATATCATGAACGATGAGGGTTCCTTACTCGATGGAAGATGTCATGATTCAAAAGTGTGAGCATGTCGGTCAAAGTCACAACTTCACATCTTGGCAACACAATTAAGGGTGATCCAGAGATTTCTTGTGGTGATGATCTCGAAAGCTCGAAGATCATCAAAGATGTGGATCGGTTCAAAGACCTCCTTTGAAAGTACAAATCAATGCGGACTTTGAAGTTGCACTACAAAAGCACAAAGATTGCGGAATTGAAGAATTGAAGTCTGAGCTCAAGAACAATGTCAAAGAAAGAATGCTAGGATGCATAATGTATTTCATGGGGTGACCTCCTTAGGGAAGATTGTTAGAATTAGAAAATTCTATAGTGAAGAGTCGATTACCCCAAATGTTATCTAGCTTAAGTTAGCTCGTAAACTTGTCATTAGTTCGTTATTTAGTAGTTTATTTATTAGTTTGTAGCGTAGTATAGTTTAGTGCAACACCGTGGAGGAAGGACGGGTCTTTACCCACCGTATCCACGATCCATGAGGCCGATGGGAGGTCGTGTATTGTGTAAGTAAAATACCCTTCCATCCATGGAAGGGTGGTGCTTCTCGTAATCTAACATTCAACATTTGTGTAAACCTCTAGCAAGAACACCCTCTCTCTCTACTAACTCTCTAACTATGGCAAACATGTATTTTGATCATCCAAGACCACCGAATCATCAACACAATAAAATAACGATCCTACACCGCATGCTCACAGCATCCACACTTAATTTGAAGAAATCATGGTGGTGCATATCTACATAACACGCTCGATATTTCATACTATGCTTCCTTGACTTTGCAAATATCATGAACCGATGGGCTTCCGCTACTCGATGGAAAGATGTCATGATTCAAAGTGTGAGCATGTCGGTCCGAAAGTCACAACTTCACATGATGGCAATACAATAAAGGGTGATCCAAAGATTTACTGTGGCTGATGATCTCATTGAAAGCTCGAAGATCATCAAAGATGTAGATCAGTTCAAAGGCCTCCACTTAATGTACTAATCTATGCGGACTTGGAAGAATCACTACTAAAGCACAAAGATTGCGAAATTGAAGAATTGAAGTCTACGAGCTCAGAACAGAAGACAAAATAGAATGCTAAGATTCGAAATGTAAAACATGGGGTGACCTCCCTTAGGGGGAGATTGTTAGGAATTGGAAATTCCATAGTGAAGTGTCGGTCACCCCAAATATAATTTAGCATAAGTTAGCTCGTAGACATATCGTTATTTAGTAGTTAATTAGTTAATTAGTAGCGTAAAATAGTTTAGTGTAACACCGTGGAGGAAAGACGGGTCTTTACCCACTGTATACCTGATCCACAGGCCGATAGGAGGTCGAGTTGTCTGTAACTATAAATACCCCTTCCATCCATCGAAGGGGTGGTGCTTCTCATAATCTAACATTCAACATTTGTGAACCAAGTCTCTAGCAAGAACACCCTCTCTATCTTTCTCTCTCTAAATATGGCAAACATGTATTTTGATCATCCAAGACCACCCGAATCATCAACACAATAATATATCGATCCTACATCAATGTTATTAATAACTTTGATGACTACTACTTACAAGAAAAGAAACATAGTGTACAACACTTCAATGCACATAATTTTCAGACGTACAAGACAAGAAGCATAGTGTACAATAAAACACCACATTAATGCTATTTAATGTAGTCAATTATTTAACTGGTCAATAAATACAATTAATACAGTTATTAAAACACCACTTACATAAAAAATACAAATTATCAAGCATATTGTACACCAAATTAAACACAATTACGGCATTAAATTTCACTACTACAAATAATAAAGCATATTATACAAATATTCAAGCACGAGCAGGCAGCGGGCGAAATGGGCTTAAGCTGACCAGTAGCGCGGACCAAACGGTCTCGAGAGCCCTAGCGGACCACGGGCCGGGGTTCAAGCACGACAGGCGCGGGCTATCTGAAATTCTTGATTCGGTAAATTTATTGTTAAAAAAACATAATAAACTAAATACATTATTTATCGAAATTTTTATTTGAAGTCTGCCATGTGTGTGTTGATGCCTCTACTAATATTCTACAATAAAGTATTCATTTCACTTTTTTTTTTATTTTTTTTTTTTTCTTATATATATATATATATATATATATATATATATATATATATATATATATATATATATATATATATATATATATATATATATATATATATATATATATATATATATATATATATATATATATATATATATATATAGGGAGGTTATTGTGAGATCGTCTTAAAGTTTTAAAAGTAAGACCGATGTGGACCATTGGATCATTGTATTTGTATTTAATGTGATTAATGTTTGATGAGTGGCTTTTCAGTAAATAATTCACTTTTTAAGGGTATTTTGGTCAATCATTTATTAAGACATTATTTAATTGAAACATATTAATGAGGCCATATTTTTTGGTTAAACATTTATTGAGACATCCTTTGACAAATTAATATATCATTTGATACACACGTCCTTAATATACCATGAGGCTTCCCTCAACCCGTGCGATGCACGGTCTAGTGAATTGAGGGTGATGTTTTATCCCGTAATGTTGTATATGATGGTATTTAGATCATGATAGAAGTTGCGTTGTATTTATTATTTAGATGGTAATAATGTTATTATTACTTTAGTTTATATTATTTTAGTGGAATCTATATTTAGATGCCTAATAATGTTATAATTACTTTTGTATTTATATTATTTTATTTTCATTAAAAGTTTTTATTAACGTAGTCTTTTCGTATGTAGTATTTTAATTTGAGTAAATTCACGTAAGTGTTTTGTTCTTTGTTTATTTGTGACTTTTGTTATTTGGAATTATATAACTATTGTCTTTGAATGGCAAATTTTGAGTTGTTAGAAATTTGATGAATATTTCGGGATCATCTAAATTGCATGATTAAATCGTTTGTGGTTTGTCTGACAGGCGTGTGAAGATGATGCGTTATTAAACATTAAAATTAAAAATAAAAATAAAAAGCGACATAAAAATTACAAAATGAAAATACTGAAATTAAATAAAATAAGTAAATAAATTAAACTGATTAAATTCGTTGATGGAAAATTATATAAATTCCAATTACAAAGATATGATATTACAAAGATATGATATTTTAGATAAATGATAAAGATCAATTGAGCATAAATGATTAAAATCCATCAAACAAAAGTCATGTGTAACCGTCAGGCATATATAATCGTGGATATTTAAAGCGAGGTTTAAATGCTGACTCCGATATCTTGACGATGACGTAAATCATCAAACTCTGGCACTAATTAAAAGCTTTTAGCTTTTATGCCAATGGTGATATTCGAACCATTGGACTAAAGGTAGGCCCATTGGTTTGTCAACATATAATCAAGTTTGTAAAACGTGAGATTGAGACCACATCGGTAAATTTGAATGTTTTTGTTATATTTCTTAGCAATTTTCCACAGATAAGGAGGCATAGGTGTATACGTAACGTAATATAATCAAGCTTATTGCAAAATAACTACTGTACCTTTTAGCAAAGGATGATGAGCTTGAAGCCCGAGTTAGACTTTATGAAGCTAATCTTGGCCAAGTCACCCAAACTGAAGAAGGTTAGTATATTGCTTGACTGTGGGGTTGCATCCAAGCCAAAGCCAAAACTGCCCATTTTCCCTTTCACTTCCCTATCACTCACACACCCAAAATACCCCTCCCTACGCGCATCAACATTGGCACAAATCATGTTTGAACATCGAATTTAAATCTTTGATCTGAAGATGCAGTTGGCTTAAAACCACATGTGTAATTCCTCATACCAAACGTACCCTAATTGTTTCTTTATGTGATTGAATCTTTTGAGTAGTTTTTTCGCTGTTGTTGGCTTGCATACAATTTACTTCAGGAAGTTTCATATTTTCAATGGATTCTAATTTGCATCAGTCGCACACATTAACTTCATAAGCAAGATGACAAATTAAGATGTTCATGCAGTAATTTATACATCAACAATTCACAACGTTTGACACAACAAACTACGCTCAAATGTAGCCTTTACTCAATTTCCTAAATAACTTTCATCTTTTGCTATGACCTGAAGTTTCATGCCCTGCCGGCTACCACCCTGGGGCCGTGTTTTCGATTTGTGATTCTGCTAAAATTTGGAAGTTTGCAACACAAATAAAGCGACTCTAGTGATTGTACAGATCCAATGTATAAGTGTAAAAGCAATTTTAATAACAAATGCAAAGGGTGTACTGTTAGCGAGCTAGCTACTACGGAGTATGGACATGAGTTAATTTTTTCACATGCATTATTAGCCGTGGCAATGATTTCATCGAAATATCATATATATGCATGCATGGTGATTAACAAAAAAACGTTGCAAAAATGCAATGAAAGATAACAACAAAGCGAAGGATAAAAAACTTATAAAATGCCAATATCATTTTCTCTATTCTAAAACTTCTTCACAACCATAGAACAGTGATCCTCCATGGAGGATGTTGTTGATGACGATCACGAAATGGCAAGAGAAATATCACATTGCATGGTATTTATACATGAAGTTTCTGAATTAATGATAAATGAGATGATTATTAAAAGTCGTCAAAAGTTACAATAATTCCGTATTTAACATATCATGGCCATAAAGCTTTCGTGTCTCATTGAAGGAAACTTTCGTGCGTATCGTTCGATTAATAGTATTGATAAATGGATGTAATTTTGTATGGCTTTAGATGGGTTATGCTGTGCGTGATTTTGTCTGTGACTTGCTCTTGCATTAAATTAAGGGGGATAAGCTTTAAGTATTATAGATGTGTCACGACAACGGGCCTGGTACATTATACGAGCATTTAGTGTATTTCTCACACACATCAAACAATGATACGTTAAACACTGATACATCAAGTCCACAACTTCAAAACAACTGATAAACGATACATTACAACTGATACAACGATACATTAAGTGCACAAGAATCATATACATCAAGTGCACAAGAATCATACGCACCCCTTCCCAAACAAGTCAACTCATGCGAGGACCACCATTTGGTACATAAAGATCCACACTTACAAAACCGAATATGTACCCATTTTACGTTCTTACAATTTGTCATCCTCTATTTGCCACATAAATCCTACAAAGGCTACCCACCTTACCATAATATTATAACAAATAGTAAAAAAAAAACGAAGAGATAACTACAAGTTATAAAAAACCAATTCTCACAGTTTAACTAAACTATTTAGCTTTTTTTTTTTTCGTTCCACGTTTCTTCTATACACTTATCAATAAAAGCTCCAACTATTATAACATAGAGTTCCAAATACTTCCACTTCCCAGTAAAACCAAGAACAATGTTCCAAGCTTTAACACTCCACTTCCCATTAAAACCAAGAACAATGTTCAACTTTAACACAAAAAGTATTTAGATTCGATGAATAATCAGATAAACTTGTATAGAAAACAGACTAGTTCTTGATACACGTATGGAACACAAACAACAGCAGATTCGGTACACCAAATATATCGTGGGGGTATCACCTTCTACACAGATAAAAACCAAACAACATTAGATTTCGGTACACCAGATATACCGTGATTTTGGGTAGCAGCGATATCTAACAGTTTGGCGATTAGATCTGACGCCATCAGCGATTGGGTAGCGGCGAGATTTTTTGGTCGATATTGGTTGTTCTTTTTGTTGTTCGAATGAATGATGTTTTTTTAGAGATACAACGGTGGTTGTTAAAACCGTTGTTAAAAAGGTCGCCGAGAACTGATTGTAACTGTGGTTGGCGACGGTGACTGGATGGGATGGCGACGGTGTAGATCGAGAATGTAGGAGAAAAGATGAAGATTTATTTTAGAGAGAGGCAGTTGGTATGTGACAGAAAAATAGAGATGAATACAATATATTGAGTTAGGGTTATTAAGAGGTAGAGAGATTTAAGGGAGGTTCAAATGTCCAAAATACCCTTATGTGGTTATTAGTGAATTTAGATTTATTTAATTAGTAATTTCCACATGTGACATGTTTATTGGTTTTTTAATGGGTCTTACTTTTACAATTTTAAGAATGATCTCATTTGATCGAAATCTATACATATATATATATATATATATATATATATATATATATATATATATATATATATATATATATATATATATATATATATATATATATATATAGAAACTGGA
The DNA here is from genome assembly GCA_022545495.1 of Chrysanthemum lavandulifolium. Classification (NCBI taxonomy): domain Eukaryota; kingdom Viridiplantae; phylum Streptophyta; class Magnoliopsida; order Asterales; family Asteraceae; genus Chrysanthemum; species Chrysanthemum lavandulifolium. The sequence goes on along the minus strand of JAHFWF010000136.1, from coordinate 7,595 downwards.
TCGTTTAAAAGTTAATACCGAGAAAAAGTGAAAAATAATCTCAACAATTGGATCCTTCCTCTTCCACTCCACACTTCACCCAGACTACGGGGGCTGGTGTATTTTTCTTTCGTTCTTTAAGGAAGTTTTGTAAATTCGTCACTCTTACCACTTAGCAATCAACCCCACCCACCCTCCCCAAAAATATTCATAAAAATTTTCTTTTAGGGCCAATAATTTTATTTATTTTTGTGAAAAATTTCCGTCAATTTTTATAAGCGTGATCTGCTTTTTATTTTGGTGCGTGGTTATAAATTAATTACTCTATGATGCACTAAATTTTATAATTGAGATGCATAGCGATTGCTACTAATATGCTTCATTAACATTGCAATAACTTGGTATACTATGCTCTTTAAGGGGCATTAGTTGTACAAACAGAGGCAGACTATGGTAGCCATGGTAGCGTCGCGTCTTTGTCGTTGGGATAACGACTGGTGCATATATTAACAATCGTGAATTGATGATAAGTAAGTTAACCATGTGATTAATAAAATGACTACGAAACATGTTAGGATAATTGATTTCATTGTATATTTAACCATGTGATTAATAAAATAAGCGTGTTGAATAAGTTGAAAAATCTCTCTTTTATACAAGGTTGTGGTTCTAATTCAAACTTTTTCTTGAATAAGTTAATAACATATCGATCGATGCCTTTTTATTTTGGTGAATCACGGTTAAAAAAAGTAGTTATAACTATGATGCACCAATTTTTATAGCGGAGATGCACAAAAAAAAAGTGCATCGAGTTATAAATTTTAGCGGGAAAAATAAAAATTGCGATTTTTATTTTATTTTATTTTATTTTTATTTTTTTGCGGGGAGGGTTACAGGGGTGGTTTTAAACTTACCCTGAAGTTTGAGATGTTTCAAATTAGACCCTATAACTTTTTCTTTTTCTCAGAGCACTTTATATATATATATATATATATATATATATATATATATATATATATATATATATATATATATATATATATATATATATATATATATAGTCTTGATTCAGAAAAAAAGTATGAAAGAAAAGTGAGAAAAAAAGTTATAGGGTCTATTTTGAAACATCTCAAACTTCGAGATAATTTAACCACCCTTACCCACAGAAAAAAAAAAATTTTCCTTAATTTTTTAGGGAATAAAATTTTTTTTTTTTTTTTTGGGCCAAAATTTCCATAAAAATTTATAAGCGTGATGCAATTTTTTTTTAGTGCGACTCGGTTATAAAATTGAAGTCATCATAGTTATAACTACTTTTTAGCGTGATTCACCAAATAAAGAGTCATCGGATCGCATATGTTATTAACTTATTCGGAAAAGTTTTGAATTAGAACCTTCAACTTTGTATATAAAGAGATTTTTCAAATGATTCAACACGTTTATTTATTAATCACATGGTTAATATCAATGAAATCAATTATCTAACATGTTTGAGTTATTTTGTTTTACTTTCATCAATTCACGATGGTTAATATCTCTTTGGCGTTATCCGATGATAAAGCATGTTATAACAAAGAGATGCGGCACTACCATGGCTACCGTCCGTCTCGGTTGTACAACTAATGCCCTTATAAGTATAGTACACTAAGTTATTGCAATGTTATAGAGCATATTAGTAGCGATCGTTGGGTGCATCTGGTTATAAAAATTGGTGCATCATAGTTATAACTACTTTTTTAAGCGTGATTCACCAATATAAAAGGTGCATCAATGGCATATGATTAACTTATTCTGAAAACTTTGAATTAGAACCCTCGACCTTTGTATAAAGGAGAGATTTTTAAGCGATTCAACACGCTTATTTTATTAATCACATGGTTAATATACAATGAAATCAATTATCCTAACATGTTTGAGTCATTTTATTAATCACATGGTTAACATACTTTTCATCAATTCACGATTATTAATATGCTTGCGTTATCCCAATGACAACGCGTAAACGCTATCATGCCTACCTGTAGCTCGAGTCTACGGTTGTACAACTAATGCTCATTAAAGGCATAATATACTAAGTTATTACAATGTTATTGAAGCATATTAGGTAACAATAGTTGGGTGCATCTCGGTTATAAAATTTGGTGCATCATAGTTATAATTAATTTTTATAAGCTGTGATGCACCAAAATAAAAATACATCATGATTATAAAAATTTAGCGGAAATTTTGGCAAAAAAAAAATTTTTTTTAGCCCCGAAAAATTTTTTTTTAGTAAAATTTTTTTTTCAGTGGGGGGGTGGGGTGGGGGGGAGGTAGTGTGCAATTACAAAACTTCCTTAAGAATGAAGGAAAATACAATTAGGTCACTGTAGTTTGGTGTGAAAAGGGAGGGAAGAGAGGTGTTCAATGGTTGAGATTACTTTTCCGGCTTTTCTCTTGAGATCAACTTTTAAATGATCCAAGCTCTTATATATATATATATATATATATATATATATATATATATATATATATATATATATATATATATATATATATAGGATAAAGATCAAATGAAAAGACAAATATTAAGTAAAAAATAAAAAATATTTTTTTTCAAAAAGTTCTCGAAAAATATGCAAAAATTTCACAAGATCGGTGTGATGGTGCATGAAAAAGTTGTGAAAACTTTTTTCTAAAGTGGATATTTTTTTCGAAAAAAATTATGAAAAAATAAGCTTGCACATTAAATCGTTTTTTGTGTATCAAAAATTGATTTTTTGCACCAACTTTTTGACTTTTTCAAGAAAATAACATTGCGTGTTAGGTCACTAGTTTACAAACACAAGTAATATAGAAAGAGATAAGGCGATTGAACAAGGTCTAACACACCTGCACACATAATAAGGACGGTTATCGTGGTATGGTGAAAGAGTAGCTTGAACAACCAACCTTCAAATGAAGGTTTACATAAGAGTATATAGGAGGAAAGCTAGGGCAACACTCTAGTTTCCATCCTTTCCTTAATGGGCTTGGGCCTAAGCTCATGGGCCTTCTACATAAACTTAAGGCTAATAACAAACATAAAGGCCATAATAAGCTAACTGTTACATATTAATTACTAACACTTGATTATGGTTTAGGTGTGATTCCAACAATCTCCCCCAGAGTGTTGGTGATGAGCGGTGAAGGCATTGATGTGATAGTAGCTACGGCGTCTTTGACATTCTTCTTTCTGTGAAGGAAGAATTGCCTTGATTCGAACAATCTCTCTAGTGTAGAGAAATTGTCTTCTTTGAATGGTTATGCTTTGGCGTCATCTTTAACTTTGTTCTTTGATTATTGTTCTTTGTGGTGAAAGTGATAGTGCGTTGTTATGCGCATCAAATCCGCCTCAGTGCGCTTCGGCGCTTCTGATGTCTCGTCATTCTTGAACATGCTCACGCGCTCTTTGGCGTTGGAATTGATCTTGATGAAGTTCTTTAAGTCTTTAGCTTTGTAGATTCTTTGATTTGTGAAGAATCATTAAAGCATTGTTGCTTTTGGATAGAACTTCCATTAGTGATGATATTGGCGTGAGCATGAGAAGAATCAACACGATCATCCCTTCCGGAGCTTCCATAAGAAGAAAACATTTCAAGCGGTTAGTAATAAAGCGGATTCCGGCTTTACAAGTTTGAACTTGAGAGTGTTAACATCATAGTGTGAAAACACAACTCTAATTCTTACAAAGGCGTTCTGACTGAGTCCCACAAGTGAGATAGCGATGTGCGAAGATGCACCTCTGAGGTTCGGATGAGTCGGTACACCGAAGCATCACCCTCTGACCCCATGACCGTTTGAGACACTCCAGCGTAATCCACGGGGAGTTAAATGCGACTTTCTTGTCGAGTTGTTTGATGTTGACCACAGGTGAGTTTCCATTCAATCGCCGAGGATCACGAGATGTGAACCTCTCATAAATATTCTCGACCAGTTGCTAAGATGCAGAAGGACTCGATATGAACCAGCGATGATCTTATTTGTTGATCAACAAGTGATGAAATGTCAAGTGTCCTAAGAGATCTTTTGATGAATCTAGTGGCTCTGGACTCGATAGTCACGTTTGGTTTTCCTGTCACGGAGACTAGGGAGAGGGTCTCCTTCTTCAATACCAGTGATCTCTAAAAGCCAATAGTTTACGTGGGGTTCCTGTGAGAATGAAACAAACACATTGAGAGAAACTTGGTGGCTAAGAGGGTTTAGTGCATGCGTCATTTGGGTCCATGACGACTTTTAATCTTCAATCTTACCTGCGTCACAAAGTGACAACTTGTAGTATATGAATTGAACCCGATTATGCCCCTAAGTTGAAGTAATTTGGAGGGCTATTTCTTTCACCCTTTTCTTTGCATTTTTTAATTCTTCAACTCCTTCTTTCTCCCGATTCTCATTTCTCCTTTTTATAATCATGCCTAAGGACTTCTAAGTACTAACTATTTGTGATGTCCTTGGGTAGATCCCTCCCATTATTCCTAACCTTGTATCACCTTATAACTCCATGACTAACCTATGTTGCCATTAAAACCATTGTTGTGAAGAATCTCTCAAAGGGTTTGTTAATGAAAATCATGTTTGAACCACTTGTGAGAGATAGGATTTTGCATAAATACTCCCCTCGCATGTGCTTTAGGTTTGTGAATGAAATCTGCTGTGTGGGAAGAGCGCGCACTTGGAGTTGGTCGACTCAAGATAGACCAATCCCCATGAGACAGTTCGTTGCATAGTTAAAGAGTTACATTGTCGACTTTTAGGTGACAACTAGATCTCATAACTACCTTGAAGGTGTAGACAAGCCTCGAAAGATTGTCATACACCATGAGTTTATGTCTACCAAGAGTTTCTCGAATGGTACATTCTACTTGGACAAGTCCTTTGAGACACGTTTACATTACTAGCGAACTAGCTTGAAATTATTACCCGTCCGGGACAAGTCTTTTCGAGTTACTATCGAGTTTAAATACAATCGATTCGTTGGTTAAGTCTATTTCACAAAGATTCATTTGCATTTGCACACATATTTCTTATCATAATTTTCTCCCCTCAAAATGGCATATAAAATGTTATTTTGAGCGGTTGAAATAAATATGACCATTTCGAGTGTTGGGGAAGATGACCACTATGAACAATTTTGAACAAAGTTTTAATTCAAATACTCCCTCCAACTAGTGATATAAGCGGTTTGAGGTTTTGAAAAATCATACGGGAAGTACTTGTCTTTTTGAGCAAAACCTTGAAAATTGAAAGGTTTGATAGGTTTACTCAAAAGTAAGAAGCTTTAGCTCCTTTTATAAGGATTGTGGCAATCAAGCGTGCCAGGGTCCTTTCTTGACAATTACTGGGTTGTACCTTTGTTATGTGCACAAGCCATTGACATATATAATCACATCCAAATGTAATAATGAAGAAACAATTCAAGGTGCCGAAGTCGGTGATGTCGCCAGAAGTGTGAGCAGGCGTTGATAGCCGGTGATGTTGATCTGGGTGGACCACCAACAAAGCTTTCCAGCGTTACAGGCGGTCCGCCGAAACAACCTTTCATCAATCATCTTGATGATTCTCCTCCCATCCGCCGATCCCCGAGAATTCCGCCGCTTAGGACCCGATCTTGTGCGTGTGTCCTTCAACCTATAGGCCAATCCGTCCCCTAACCATCTTCAAAGTGTGATCCCCGAACTTGTGAAGTTCACTACCACCATTAAGCAATTTCTTTGAAGTTCCGCTGCGGTAAGCAGCGAAAGGTTCTGTGATGAGTGTATATTGTGAGAGCTGGTTGAGGTCGGGAAGATCTAGGCGAGGTGGAGTGAAGTTGACGCAGATGCGATAAGATTCAGCCCCGCCATTGAAGATCTTCTACGTTCCTTGATGACTATCGTCCGATGAAGATGAGCAATGACTTGATGAATTCGCGTTGTACTTGATTGAAAATTGTCTTATCGACCTTGTACCTTGGCAAGGTACATGTCTTGATGTCGATTGATAGACAAATTCTCAAACTCGACTTCGAGAGAATGCATAATCCCTTTCATCTTGTCGTTTGACCACGATATTCTTTAGGAAGGTGTAGTCCGCTTAGATGACAAAACAACATGTTTGATGTGATATCCTTAATCTGAACACCGCATGTTGAGACTTACGAACGGCGACTTACATGGTAGATTCTTGATTCTCCGCCAATGAGAATCCGTGCATTGCATCTCGATCGGTATGCTTCCACTTTGTCGAGAGAACAGTGATTGGCACGTTCCTCGATGGCTATGCAATTCTAGTATATAAATTCTTGAAATGGAAGATCAATGATGTGGCGTATTTCCTTGAACCATCGCCACCATGTAGAAGAAATTCCGGTCTTTGTTGAAGAAATATACGAATGGAATCCTTGGTTCATCTAGTTGGCCAATTGTTGGTAGAGGTTTTGACCCGATCGATGTAGTATGGAGGTTGTCGTTTGGTGAAATCGATGTTTGCTTGAGGTTGAGCCAATCCATGTTATTAGACATAGCTGGGCAATGTTCTCAAGGTGATATTAGGCCTCGATAGCACTTTTCAGACTATCTTTCCTGATTGAAATGCTTCATTTTGATTAAGCCTCAACTCGGTTTAAGTCATCTTCTTCACTGGAACTTTTCTTGCAAAAGTTTGCATGCTCAATATATTACCGTCTACCAAATTCGGCCTTCATCGGGGTAGGGAGTGTTGTTAACAAGTAGAGAACCATTCAAATTCATCCAGTTTTATAGTCATCTAGCCAAGATCTGACGTCGGTCTGAGGCGTCTTCTTCTTCTTCTTTTTGAGGCCTAGATGATGATTCTGTTTCGAACTTGTTTGGGAGGTGGGTTGTTGTAGGGGCTAGGACCTCTTCATCGTCACCCGTATACTCAAAGTGATCACGGTTTTGAGTCGAGTGGTAACTCGGAATCGATCTGAGGTTTGTCAGCAGAGGAGCGAGGAGGGACTTTTGTTGAGTAGGTCCGTTGGAGAGGTAACATGAAGATGATTCACGGACTTCTTAAAGCGTTTAGCTTTATCATGCTTATCACGATCCTTGTCTTCATCGTCTCTAGGGCGTTTAGACTTTCTCTTGAATCTACATGCTTCTTTGAGTTGGTAGTCCGGCAATGCTTGAAACTGACTTTCCTTCCTCGATAAATGTCCCGGATCGTGTAGACATTTGTGTGACAAGCAGGCCGCAATTCATTATCGAGAAAACTATAGGATCGATGGATTGATTGTAGCGGTTAAAGGTGTGGATCTTATAGTTTGCTTGGCTATACGCATAAGATTCGGATATGGTTATACAGTAAACATCTCCTTTGTGACTTTAAAGCGAAATCACGAAGGTACTTGTTAGTGTAACCTTGATCATTTCGATTCAGTTCCTCTTGTGATTCTCATGAATTCTGGATAAACTTCCTTTCTTCTTGCATCTTGTCATTCTCGTCATATAGATATTGTATTTGTTGATTGAGAAAGTTCGACTTCAGTATAACATGTCTTTCATTCGACTTGTTTGTGACTTTCAATTCTTTCATGGGTGCGAGAAATCCAGATCGAGGTGGTTTCTTCACGATTTGGATGTCGATTTGGTTGATTTCTT